>JAMKQA010005855.1:0-15089 GCA_024699735.1 Posidonia australis | reverse complement strand
TAAGTAAAAACAAAAGAATGCATGGAGGACCTACCTTGTCCAAGATGTTCCCTCTTGAAATATCAAAGATAATAAGATCCCTTGTTGCTTTGGAAGGGGTGGGAATTCTTCAAAATGCAAAGGAATGCTTGGAATAACGAGACTGGCTTGTAGTAAACAGTAGATAGCTCAAGATGATAAGATCAGTTCTCAAGGTTAGATCCTCAAGGGGGTCCCAAATGGTTGCCTATGGGTGTCCTTATATAGGATTTCTCAAGGGTAACTCCTAAAGAATACAAGCAGCCTCGTAAATGAAGAGCCTGGGAAGATTCCATAGCATATTCGTTAGTGGAGGTTACAACCATGGGAGGTGGAAAGCCAGCAGCCAGCAGCCTGAGAAGTGGTTGCGTGCCAGCTTGGTGCGCCAGGTAGGTGCGCTAGGTAGGTGTGCCAGCCTGGTGCTCCAGCTAGGTGTGCCACTGTAGTGCTCCTACTCGGTGCTCCAAACAGGTGCTCCACATTGGTGCTCTCCCCTACTTGTCTGGATTTCTAATTGGGCTACGGGCTTGCTATAGGTTTGTGGTCAGTTTAGCTAATGGGATTAGGTTTGCCACATCCAAAGCAACATCTGGAAAGCTTATCTATGAGTCACCTCAAAATCGGGGTGTCTACAGATTCGCTTGCTAGAGGCTAAGTGAATGTTTGCCATGCCTAGATTGTGTTCTAATCATGCTGATATGACTGCCAAGACAAGACTAGATGGATGTGTAAGAGGGTACGCGAAAACTGCGAAGAAATCCTCGAGAAATGATGAAATCACAAAGATAAAACAACAAAGAAAATCACATGAAATGACGAAGTTTCTGGGGAGAAAGGCTCGAAAAATCATACGAGTCTCAAGAATGTCAAAAATGCAACTGACTCAAGTCGTTAGAATCAAAGAAAGCATCACAGAAATCGATGTGGGAAACTGCAAAGAAGTCCACATAAAATAGGAAAACTACAACATGTGAAGAAATTCACATAAAATGACGACATTTTTGTAAAGAATGGTTCAAAAAACTATACTGGTGTCAAGGGGATTAAAAATGCAACAGACCCAAATCATTAGGAATGCAGAAAACACCATAGAAATCCAAACGAAAAAATTGCAAAGAAATCCACATAAATTAAGCTAATGGTGAGATGAGAAGAAAATCACATAAAATGACGATGTTTTTGCAAAGAATAGTGTAGAAAACCACACTGAGGTCAAAACGATAGAAAGTGGGGTCGACCCAAGTTATCGAAATCATGGAAAAGGTCGTGAAAATCAAAAAGGGAAAACAATCCGTAGTGGGGACAATGTCGGCCTTTAGGTCTGTTAATATACGTCCTCGGGCGATGAAATCCAAGTCAAATCAGAAAAATTCAAAAACATGGAATAAAGATAGTCAAATCAAATATCAGATGAAGGGATCCAAAAACAGATGAGAGAAAAATCCACGAAAGAATACATGAAATGCAGACTTATCCAAAAAGAAGGGATCGAAGTGCAAATATAGCAAGAAACTGTGTAAAATGCATGGAAATGTACCCAAATGGGTAAAAGACACTAAGGAATGCTTTGGAAAAAGGTTATGCATAACTTAGTCTAATAATAGACACATGTGCATGAATTGATGACACAGGGGCAATTTGGTCATTTCGGTGGTCAAATGTGATGAATGCATGCATGGAGACAACGCATGGTCTAAGGAATGCCAAAATGTATGAAAAAAATGTCAGAAAAGAAGAAAACATGCAAAAGAAAAGGTCTTGAAACAAATAAAATAATGTAAAAACAATAAAGGACAAGTATAGGGACCAAAACGCAAAATTGACAAAAAGGGATGAAAACCTGGATCAAAATGCACTCAGAAACTTCTATCATGCTGTACAGATGATGGATCAAAGGAAAGTATGACACTGGGATGTAAGAATTGTACTAAAATAATTTCTTGAAAACTCAGGGTCTAATTTGCAAAATTCACAGAAAGGGAAAGTTTATGGTTAAACATGTGTTTAAAAAGTTTTGTCTGGATGCTAGGATGTAAAATTTAATGAAAATGTAGCTATGTGATGTTTCATGTGTGAAAATTATACTTTTGGTAATTTCTTGAAAACCTAGGGTCTATTGTGCAAAATTCCCACATAGGGTGCAAATCTGACAAAAATGTGAAATCAGATGTTCATTTATATTTCAAACAGGGTTTTTTGATGGAAACTTTATTCAAATGGTGATTTTACATGTACATGTGATCAATAAATGTGAAACATATTAAAATGTGATTTAAAATGTAATAAAAACTATCATTAATGATTTTAAAAAAACTTCAGGGACCCAGATGTCAATTTTCCTGTTTAGAAACATTATTGATTAAGTTCAGGGACTGATTTGCAAAATTTCAAGACCAAAATGTGATAAAAATCAAATTTTTTTTACATGGTCAGTGTAATTATGATTATTTTTAAGGTCTAAAATGCAAATTGTACAAAGGAATGTCTTTTCAAAAACTCTTTGGGCCAAAGTGCAAAAGTTCAGGACTTAAAATGCAATGAAAACATAATCTCAAGGGTTTAAGTGTGATAAAACATGCATGAATAGGACTGAAATGCAATTAAAATTTAAATAGAACAAAAAGTGCAATATTCACAATGCAATTTTAAATTATGAAAAGTCAAGAGTCACAAAATAAACTTTCAGGACTCATTTGCAAAGAAAACCTGAATATAGGGGCCTAACTGTAAAGAAACAAAAATATATGGGACTAGAAATGAAATTAAAACTTAAACAGGGCAAATCATGCAATATTTACAGAAATAATAAAGAAATGAAACTTATTTAAATCTTCAGGGACTTAAACACAAAAATATAAGACCTAAAAGTAATAAAAAAAGGATCGGGATGTAAGAAAGGACCGGGATGTAAGAAAGGACCTAGATGTAAGGAAAAAGGACCTGAATGCAAGAAAAAAGGACCTGAAAGAAATTCCAGGGACCTATAAGTAATTATATTCAGGACCTAAATGTAATTATTAAAAATTAAAAGGAAAAAATCCTAAACCTATTTGTTTCGAAGATCGTCGACGGATCGTTGGCGATCTCTCTCGAGCGCGAACTCCGGCGAGCCCCTAACGGTGGCGAGAAGGTGGTGTCGGTGGTCAGAGGAGCTCGGGGACTTCACGGCGAACATCTCCGGGGACGTGGGCTAGACTAAGGAGGCCTGAGAGGTCGCCCCCACCTCGGGCTCTAGCGAGTGGCTATCATCGCTGGAGAAGACGACTACGGAGGCGTCTGGAGGTGGTGTGGAGGCTGGGCTGTCGCGGCGAGCACCGAGGAACCTCCGAGGAGGCACGGCAGGGCTGTGGAATGTCACAGATGAAGCTGGAACGGCGTGGGGTACTCCCCCCATCGCGTGCTTCAGCGAGGTGTCCCGTCGACGTCGGGGAAGGGGCTACAGCGGCGGAGGAGCGCGGGAAACGGTTGGGGAAGCTCCAAGGGCCCGCGGTAGTGCTCTTGGGTGTTGCAAGAGGGGCTGGAATGGTGCAGGTCGCTTCGCCCATCTTCGGCTCCGACAATGGGTGCAACGGCGACGGCGGCGGTCGACTGGCCACAGGAAGGCCATGAAGTTCCCCTCTGAGCGACGCTGGCTCAGGGAAGAAGAGGGAGGAGATGAGGGGGAAGGAAGGCCCACAGGACCTCCTCAAGCCAAGAGGTCTGAGACCTCGCCGGTGATGGTGAATCCACCATCGGAGGAGGAAGAAGGCGACACACAGGGCCTCTAAGCCCACTAAAACTTGACCTAGAAGGCTCGAATGAACTCTACAGATGATAAAAGTGATATGCAGTGCCAAATAGGAAAGGATTTACCTAGATGGTGGCCTGGTTGTCCTTCGGCGACGACGATGGCGCTCCAGTGGGCTACTCTGGCCTGCGGAGGTCAGGGGGTTCTGGGGCTTGGAGAAGGGCCTGGGGAGATGGATTGGGCATGGGAAGATGGCTAGGGCTCGTTCTAGATGAGGGGAGTGGAAGAGAAGGCTTTGGCAGGGGTCTCTCCCGTGATCTCTTTTTTTTGGTTTCCTTCTCTCCACTCTCTCCAATTCTGTTCAGATGTCTCCCTGTTGGTGGTTTCTCCAGGTCTTTTAAGAGGGATGGAAGGTGAGGAGGAGATCGTGGCTGGTGGTTGCCATTGACCAAATCGTGGGAAGGGGGAGTGGAGAGATGGCGCGAGGAAGAAGAAGGAGGACTATTCATTTATTTTTTGCATTTTCTAAGTTTTAAATGAAAATATGGTTTGGGCTGTGAGGGGGCCTGGTTGGGCTTTTGTTGCTTTTGTCTTGTTTTGTTTTTTTTGGTTTTTTTAATTCTGATTTTGTTTATGATTTGATTTTGTTTTTTAGGTTTTTAAATAGGTTTATGATTTTAATTAAGTTTTGATTTTGTAATTTTGAAGTTTAATTGTTTTTAAATTCGGGTTTTTAGGGCTTTGAATTTAATTATGAGATTTTAAGTTAGTTTCTTTTGAGATTAATCAAATGATTTAGGGTTTTTAGGATTTTAATCATTTTAGGGTTTTTTATGATTTAATTAATTTAGGGTTTTGTGATTTAATTAATTTAGGGTTTTTTGTGATTTAATTAATTAGTTTTAAATTAAAATTTTCAAGATTTAGTTATTTTAGGGGTTTTGTAGGGTTTTGGATTTTAGTTGGAGTTTTTAGCTTAAATTAGGTTTTTTTGGTTTTAATTAAGGGTTTTTTAGTTTAATTAGGTTTTCCTTGAAATTAAATGGATTAAAGTGGTTTTAAAATGGATTTTATTTGGTTTTGACTTTAATTAGGATTTTCACTTGATTAATTAGGATTTTAAGTGGATTTTGCTTGATTTTGATTTTTTTTAATTAGGGTTTTACTTAATTAATTAGGGTTTTAAGTGTTTTTAAGTGGATTTTGTTTAATTTTGACCTTAATTAGGATTTTCACTTGATTAATTAGGAATTTAAGTGGATTTTGTTTTATTTTGGTTTTAATTAGTGATTTTTTGCTTGGATTAAGTTAGAGTGGACTTAAGTGGGCCTAGGTGGGCCTGTGTGGGCCTATGTGGGCTTGAGTGTTTAGGAGTTTGATGGGGCTAGGGTTTAGGGGTGGTGGTTGCAACCAGAGTATCTTCTAGAGGAGTCTGCTACCAAGTGACTGCAAAATCGAGGTGTCTACAAATACTAACACACATTTCCATAAACACAGGAAATCAAGTTCTAAGGTATAATCACTGATATTAAATCTCATTATCAAAATATTTTGTCTCTGATTACAACCATGGGTATTACATCCTTATACTGCTTCTTTAAGGAGTCCCAGATCTCCTTTACGATCTTTGTCTTGGAGTAGGAATTCATAATCCTTTTCTCGAGGTTGTGAAGTATCAAACCTTTGCATAAAGAATTGGGTTTCCCTACATACTTCCATATTAATCTTTCAAAGTTGTATATACAAAGTAAAATCTCACTAATTAGATCCATTCAATCTCTCCAAAATGTTTGAAAACATCTAGATCAGCTATTGGATCACCCAATTCCAACTCCAATTGTATGATTTATCATATATTCATTTTAGACCATTGGATCTCATCTAACATCTGCATACACTAGAACTACATATTGCAGTCACATGCAACATATTCTTTTCTTTCCCTCATTATGAATTTAGATTTAATTATTTTAAATCTCTATGATTCAATATATCTATATTATCATATATAATATGTAATTTGGATTTAAAGTAAAAGAAAATCACCCATATAAATGGAACTCAAATTCATTCAAACTACATGGGTTGTTTTCTAATTTAAAATTCAAAATCCTTATAAATCTCGTACCTATAAAATAGGAAGGACAATAAGACATATATTACGTAGCATATTATTCCTTATTTGATTTGAATCTTAATTTAAAATCAAATCATGTGGTCCACTCACAAAATAAGAAAGAAAAATATATTCACGTGATCTCCATCTTGAAGCATAAATTTACACTTCTCTTCTTGAGAGTAATGACGTAATGTCAATATCATGATAATCTACTAGAAGCTGGATTTCCTCCGTACGCATGTTCTTATATGTACAAATAACAATATAGATCTCTATAAGTTGTAAATGAGTCCATCAAACTTCTCAAGTTTGACAACGTTTTAACCTAGTATCCTCATATTATTGCTATACATAATATAATTGTTTAATCAATAATGCAATAGTGCTTTAATATTGTTGTCGTAGGGTAGAGATTAATATGACTAATTATAATGGAACACACAAATAATATGTGAAGATCTATGTAAAAATAAATTTTCCAGAGAATATAGAGAAATTTTATCTGTATAAGAAGAGAAACCCGTATTTGATGTAGAAGACTATCTACGTACTCTGATAGAGTGTTATCAAACACTAACGCTTAAATCATTATTCGACCCCCACAATGCAACAAGTTATAGCCAAACTGCACCTAGGTATCAGCAAGGAAGAGCCGTAATGTATGCACTCACAACGAACTATAAAAGAACCACCATTGCAATGCCTTCCTACCCACTCATTGTAGATAAACAACAAAGCTAAACTTTAATCCTTTGAGTACATGATCAACCTCCTTCTCGTTCGTTGAGAAGTTGTACAATCTTCTTTTTCTCATCTTCTAAGAAAATGCAAATTTATGTAATCACACACAAGAAAATTTTCCATAAAGATTTGTCTCTTTAATATGATATCTCATATGTATAGAGAGATGAGATTATCCCTTTTTAATTTAGGTGAGTGTAATTTTATCTCCTTTAAATTCAAAAGGTAAATTTTGTAATTAGTATTTTATAAAAGAAGCAACTATCGTGACTAAAGCTTTTCAAATTTGAAAACAGAAAATAGAATTTTACGGCAATGGACATCCATGTGGATGACTGCTCAAACTAATGGACGTCTGACACAAACGTCTGAAAATTCCCTATTTTCAAAATAGGGTAACAGACGTTCAAAAATTCCTTACTTTTTGCTTTCTTTAAAAGACATCCATACATACGTCCATTTATTTTTGAAATATTTAGAATGATTCTCCAACATAACGTAATAAACCATGAATATCAGTGATACTTGGCACTTAAGTGTTTGAGTTCACTTTTGATTTTTTTAAATTATTCATAACCACAAAAAAAATTTCTTGTTTTATATAATTATTAGTGAATAACCACCCTATGTTTACTTGACAAGCATACCAACCATGGTGGATATGTAAATGTTTTTTTATCACAAATGGCTTTTATTGTACTCTTGGTAAACTTATACCTTTGTCATGTTAATATGACAAGCTTGTTCTCATTTTAAAGATTAAGAGTCTAAGATATAAGCTTTTTCTAAAACATTTGCATCTAATTAATTAATGAATTAGCTGTACTTTGTTCAATAAGACATAAAGTTAGAGCGGTAGAATGTAAGCTACATTTGAAATATTTTTTAGAAAAAAACGCACACTTTTGAAAAATGGATTTATGACTCATTGGGTTACACCAACAAACAAATATTTAGATTCCTAATATAATTTTGAACTACATTTATGATATAAGAGAAAAGGAGATGTTTTAAACTTGAAAGGAATTATCTAATTATATATATCTATATCGATAACTATATTATTAATTGTCACTTTTTGTTTAACAACTAGTTATGCCACATGGCATCTGTATTTACATTTCTAAATCCACTACTAACATTAAGCATATTTCTTCTTGCATTTATACAAGATTAAATTCTCTTTTACTACCTGTATAATAGAACTATGCCACATGGCATCTATATTTATATTTTATAATCTTCCACTAACATTATAACATATTTCTTCTTGCATTTGTATGAGATTGAATTCTCGTAACAACATGCATAATATTGACATCCACATTTTTAGGTGTCATTATGGTACAATCATGCCCAAAAAAATATTTACAAACACCTTTGATAAATTCTAAAGTCTACCAATCAAATTTCCTTTCATTCAAAAAAAATTACAAAAAGAAGCACGTATAATGTTAGCTAAATATAATATTTTTCAGAATAATATAGTAATTTCATATTAGCCTTGATTCTTTTCTTAGTTGTCTATCTGAAAAGTACTTAAAATAATTAATTTTAAAAATATACAAATATTAATGGTTTTGAATGGATGCTGCAAGGATTAATGCAATTATAATTAGTAACTATAATGATATTGAATAATAACAGATTAACATGAAATAATTGATATGGAATTTTCTTAGTTGATCCTTCAAAATGGAAGAGATAGAAAAATATTTATGGCATTTAAATCAATATTTTAAGAACAATAATTGATTTCTTCAAACTAATCAAGTTGTTCAAGCAAGGCTAGAGATTAATTTTTTGATTTTATAAGTGGAAAGTGGTAATGAAGAAAGATAATAATATTTGTTTCATAATGATCTCTATTATATATGGAATATATTTCAATGGAAAGGTTATATAGGAAACTTTTGAACTTACCTCTACTATTATGAATGTGTGTATCAAAATAGTTTTGTCAATAGCCATGACAATGAAAATAATAATGGGAACTATAAGTTTGAAAAGCTACAGTAACACTTTTTTTTAGTTACATGTAAGTGTATTTCAATAGGTATTTTGTCTCTTATTTCATCAATGAATAATATGGAAATACATTGAATATATGATAAAATTTTAACTTAAAGTAACTAAGTTGAAGAGCCTAGATTTCTTTACATAGATTTTATATAAAATGAGATGTAATATCTATAATTCAATGATGTCCAACACAAGAGAGGATAGGAGAAGGAGATTGCATATAGAGAATAAGAAAGAGGCAAGAGAGGATGTGTTATTTTGCATTAGTGTATTCTATTTTCTATTATTACTAAAGTCTTTTCATCGTTGTTATTTCCATCACTGTTAAAGCCTTTTTGCTCTTATCGTTGTACATTATGTCACTTCCTTACACCACGATTATCAACATTGTTATCAAAAAGAGTAATATTTCATTTCAATTTCTTTCCCATATATTTAAGATTACACTAAAATTTGAATCATATGTGTCCATGTGATGTGTAGAATTTCACTTGTCTTCGTAACAATGTAATATATACAGTTAACTATACATTTCAAGTTTATAATATTGTTAATTAGCATCATTATTCATATAATTATGAACTGCATTTTTCAAATGTACATGATGTTTGTTGTGAATAATGAGTTTGATAATTCTTTGGTTGATATTTTTTGAAGAAAATTTCTTGGATTATTAGTAATAAAGTTACAACAATAATTTGACATCTTAAGTGATATTTCTTATTAATGCTCTCAATGCCATTTAAGTAGTGGTGGTGGCACGAGGTTTCTTGTTTCATTTGAATGGCATTGAATTGACTTAAGATGTAAATGAAGCACAAGGTGGAGTAATTTTTTATTAACTCACCTCTACCGTTTTGGAAGTACGAGATGACATTCTAACAAGTGTATATATCTATAATCATAAGTGCTCTTATCTAAAAGTTGTAAGGTAAGTTTTTGGAAGAGTAATATTGTTCACTTTAAGACATTAAAGAGTGTGTGATATGAATTGCAAGTTCGTACTTTTATACACAAGTAACATATTAGTCTTATGATAAGAAGGGTAATATTTCACCATTTGGTTAAGCTTTGCTAAAATACAAACTATATGTTCAATGCTATGTTGCTTGATATATACTATATGTAGACATTTGGTCTGAACTATATGATACATTTGGTCAAGCAACATACCATACCTTTAATCCTATAGTTAAGTATGGTGCACAAACTTAAGGTTCTTTAGTTCTTGTAGACTTTGATATAACAACCAATGGTTCCTTTAATCCTATCAAGTAACATCCTATGTTTCTCTACATATATGTTAAGATAAAATAGATTTTCTCCATGAAACATATGTAGTGATTGGTGTCTTTATTGTCTTTTTCACTCTTTTCCTTTTTCTATTATAACTGCAAACTTTTGGTGACATAGAATGAAATGAGTAAATGAATTTTTAATTTTATTTATTAGTTTCAAAAAATATATATAAATGATTAAGTTGATGTATGACAATGTTTAATAGCTTTACTTTTCAAAATAAACTTAGAATGAATTTATCTAATGTTTATTGCAATTTGTGCACATGTTTGGTTACTGGTAGTACTATAAGATGGGAAGATTCCTCTAACCTTCCACCAGTCATCTTAAAAAAACATAAAAATAAAACAAAACAGATGCTATGCCTACTATCACATGCTTGGGATGTGCATGGTTCAATTTAATTCGATTCTAACAAGAACCATGAATCAAATCGTGTATGTACTAAAAATCAAATCAAACCAAATCATCCAAAAGTCGATCAATTTGATTCAATTCTCACTTACCAACCTAAAAATTCATAAAAATATGATTTAACAATATAATTTTTTGATAATTAGTAATGCCATGCAACATCCATATGTTGCCAAGTTATGGGATCAAGAAACTTCTATTTTGACTACGACATACGATGAACTTCAAATATATTTGATGCCCAAGCTACAAGATAATTATACTTATCTTGATATTCAAGCTATAATTTAAGTACGTTAATTCTTATGTTACTAGTTTTAGTAATTTCTCTGTAAGTAGTGAAGCTTGACTCTTAACTATATTATTGTTTATTAAACTAAAACGCGCTATGAAGTGGTATTATTAAATTTACCATTATTGATTAAACTATATAAAAGTTAGTTTTCAAATTGAAATTATCCAAAATTTACTATTATCAAATGTCAATAAAAATTTAAACATTTAGGATTGAAAATGTTTGAGCTTTACTTGGTAAAATAAAATAGATAAATATCAAAGGAAAAAATGTAGTTTCTTTTACACATCATTTTTTTTATTTGATTGGGAAAATAAAAGGATCAAACTATATCAGTTTATCTACTTCATGTTCTAAAATATAATTTGTTAAAATTAAATACAATCTATTTTCAAACTCAAAAGTTAAATATAATATTTTTATTTATATGTTAAGTTGATAAGTAAAATATAAAAGTCTACAAAGTTAAAGACTTATGAAGTAACTGGAATGGAATTTTGTAGAGTGTTTGGGAATAGAAATTTAGGATTTTAGACTTTATTTTTATATCATCTAGAACAAAATGAAAGGTGGAGATGTAAAGTTACCTAACCCATAATTGACATTTATACACTATAGATATATATTATGGATCAATTCTCAATTCGATACGATTCGATTAATCGTATCTAAATCTAAGAACTAAATCACTGGTTCTAAAATTTAAGAATCAAATTAAATCATTAAATTGATCTAAATTAAACCGAACTATTAAAAGTGATTCTGTTAAATTCGATTAGCGAATTCTAACCGAATCGTGCGCTTCCCTCCATGCCTTCACTGTTCCTAGGTATATTCACGACATAGCTTCTAACCTCCTCCTCATCGAAGAAAGCTTTTGCTCCATGATCCGGAAAGTTTTAGCCTTTTTGACTTCTAACCTCACCATACCTTCTAACCTCCTCCTCCTCCTCCTTTTTCTTCTTCTTCTCTATTTTGTCGAGTGACTATCAAACACCATACCTTTAACCTCCTCCTCCTCCTTCCCTAGACTTGGATCGAAGAAAGCTATTGCTCTGTGATCTGGAAAGTTTGAGGTTGGATTCCAAAAGTTTCAGCCTTTTTGGTTTCTGATCATTGGACTGCCTAAAATTGGGAGGATTTTATGCTGAATTTTTGGCTATTTGGGTGTGGTTTCTGTGTGTCGAGTATGCTTTCAAAGTAGTCATGGTGGCTTCCATCACATCAATTGGTGTTCAGGGGAAGGACTTCGTCTGTGTTGTTATGCAGAGGAAGGTTCCAGTGAGTGGCTTGGTTTCTTAGGTTTTTTTGGATGTTTAGACTTTTGGCTTTCAGTTAGAAATATGTCCTGGTATGTGATTTGATATGCACAAATTAAATGCAGGACAAGCTCTTGGATTAGACCTGTGTCACCCATCTTTTTCCCATCACAAAGTTCCTTGGCTTGCTGGCCATTGGAATGATAGGTTATTTTTTCCTTACCTTTTGTTCATCATCAAAATAATTTATTATGTTATTTCCTTTCAGTGATTGGTTTGATCTAGATGTGGTAGTATTGTGCACAAATCTATGCCGGTATATAACTACATTGGGCATTGACATCGGTAGTGTATTTCTCTATCGAGCAACTAAAAATATTAGATTAAGTGGGACATTGCTTCTCACTTAGGTTATATTGGACTTCATGATAGCTTTTACAGTTGATGTATCACCTTCTTGCTATTTCCCAAATTATCTAGGAGAATATGATGTTTAAAACAGTTTCAACCAGAATTAGTTTTGTTTATTATATTTATTTTATATTTGACCTATGAATAGGTTGGAAGTGATCTCTCAGAAAAGGAATTGCTTTTACTTCACATTCTTTTCTATTCAGTTGTTATTTTTACTGCACAATATTTTGGAAGTAGATTTCTTTCTTTTAGAATTCTTATGCAAAAACTTGGCATGCAAGAGAATTAAATATCTGGGTCTTATTATGAAACTTACCACACTTTTCCCTCAAAAATTTAAATCTCCCTAATGGTACTTGTTTGTTTTGTCTTTCTGTCAACATCATTTTTTATCCTACTGTATATTTGAAAAAATAGATATTTTCAAGGCCTTAAGCTTGGAACTGACTTGTTTAAAGTGTGTATGAGGTGGGGAGTTGAGGCATAATGGTGGATTAGAGTGGGAACTATAGATCTACTTTATAGAGGGATTTTAAGATTGGAATATCTAGAAGATCAATAATGTTTTTGAATGAGTTCATAATTTCTTTCCTTCATATTAAAAATCGTTATTCATTTTTTGAACATATTCTGTCTTTCAACTTTGTTGCAGAGTCTAATGTCTCTTCTTTCTTATTTAGCTAATGCAAGGTCTTGGTTCAGCAAGCCAGAAATGAGGCAACTGAATTTCGTTAGAAATGGGGATATGAGATGCCTGTGGATGTCTTGGCCAAGTGGTATTGTTCCATTCATTTTATAGACTTTGATCACTATCTTACATGAGATATTTTCTAAACATATAGTCATTTTATTATATATCAAGTATAAAATCTGATACAAATTGGGTTTTATATAGTAATCATGAGAGACAAGGAAAACATTTGTATCTGAATGAGTTTTTTTTTTAAAAGATACAAGCCATGTAAAAATATGTCTCAAGCAACAAGTAGTTCTTTCTTCTGTAACTATTATATCATCATTAGTTTATGAGTCTCTCCTTTATTCTACCATTGCTTTAGTAATTATATTGGTTTGTGCCTTTTAATCTTGATTACTTTGTTTGAAAAATAATCTTCTAGCCTTTTCAATTTCTTAATATGATAATCTTCAACTTGTGCTCAGGATAGTTGATAAATCACAGATTTATATATATTCAACATGCATATATGAGACCTCTGGGAGTACGTTTGCTCTCTTCAATTTACCTTATTATTGTAGGAAATTCATGTCATAATTTGATTAAGCTCTTCCTTTTAAGGTATGTTAGTCTTGGTTCTTTCTCTGTTTTTTTCTTGTTTCCTCCCCCTAAATCATGAAGCTACTATGGTTTTCTTGTTTCAGTCAACATTCAAGGTACATTTTAGACATATTTTTTTATACCTACATTTTTTTTATACCTACATATTTTTTTAACAATTTTTTCTACCTACATATTAGAACTTCATATCCTATCTATACTTTATAGTCACTCTTGTAGTCGTCTGTTGAAGAGTAAAATGTTTTCTTGATTCGTATTTAGTAATCCAAATGTTTTCTTGATCTAATTAAAATAGTATACAAATTACATTTCTCTTCTTTACACTAATTTGTAAATTATGTATGTTGGCTAAAACAATCAAGTCTTCAATTTCTACATGAATTTGTAGAAAGTATTTATACTTATTTAGACTTTGAAATGAAAATGTTCAACAAAAAAAAAGAGAATCTGTCTTTAAAAGGAATATGTTGTACTCTCTTGCTCTTTCTATCTCATGACACTTTATCCATTTTTTTAGGTGTTTTATGGTATGTAAACATGGAGATTTATTTAGCTATATGTTTATATACACACACACACACATTGATGGCTAATTTATCAATCTTGCATGAGTGGAAGCATGGCCATAGATGATATCTCCAACTTTATCCTGGTAAGTGTGTATTTCTTTCATAATTTTGTCAAAGGCGTTGAGTTATTTATGATTCACTTTGTCATTTTTATCACTAGCTTTTACTATGGATGAACATGTTACTTTTATTATTGATGAACATGTTAAGACTCTTAAGATTTCTTTATGTGTTATTTTGTGTAGCCATTCCACTTGTGAGTTTTAATATTTTCCAATTATTTACTGATACCAATGGTATTGATCCTTCTAGTAAATAAATACAATATTTGTTAGAGCCTCTGTAATATTCAAGGTTGTATCAGAGACAATATATTTAGATAATGAGATTGAATAACAGTGTTTATGCTCTAGAATTTGATTTCTTATGATTATGGGAATGTGTGTTAGTGTTTGGGTTGTATTTGTGAAAGGTTTGCTTGAGTTGGGCTCTTGTTTCCTCTCTAACATAGTCCAGTAAGGGTTAGGCGGACCTAGCAAGCGGGTATAGTAGGCGCAAGGAAGAGGCGAACTTAGTAAGCGAGCCCACTAGGCGCGAAGGACCAGTGAGTATTGGTGACGCGAGTTACCGACGTGTAGCTTAAACAGTGAAATGTTAGGAAAATAGTGAACGCCACCTGACTTCCTCTGCACCCGTTCTCTCTGCCTTTTTTGCCGACCCAGTGCCTAACGCCCTGCGTCACTTCATCCCGAGGGTTCCTTTGATCGAGGGTGTGTGTGGGTGTTTAAAACAGGAGGGAGAGTTGTAGAGACTGAGAGAGGTGAGGAAGAAGGGAGGAGCTTCGCCAGATCCCGCCTTCGTTGGAGCTTGGGCGTCGAAGCTAGAGGACGTTTGCCGGGGGGGGGGGGGGGGGGG
>JAMKQA010005854.1:0-21217 GCA_024699735.1 Posidonia australis | reverse complement strand
AAATTTACCTAGATTTCATGCAATCCTAGCATTTTCTACCAATTTCATGCTCTCTATTGCAAGGAGTGGAGATGCGTACCTGAGAAATGCTTCTAGCGATCCTCGACCGACTCTGGCAAACTCCGGCGCAACCACGGCCACGAGGCACTCCATGCGAGCTCCGTGCACCACCACGAGCAACCACAGCCCTCCGCTTCACTCCCTCGACCTCTTCATCTCTCTCTGTCGGCGCGCGCCAGAAGGGGATACAGGGGAAACAGAGGAAGTGAGGGGACAAGTGGAAAAGGAAGAAGGGGAGAGGAGGAGGAGGAAAAGTGGGGAAGAGGAGAAATAAGGTGGGGGAAGGTGGAGAAGAAGCGCACCGCCAAAGAAGAGAGGGAAGGAAGAAGAAGGAAGGAGGAGAAAGCAACGGGTGGCGAGGAGAGGTGCAGTACGATGCAGCTTATAAAGCCTACGCCTGGAGCAGCTGAAAACGTGCCCACTTGCGCGTCTCAGCCATCGACACACCGCACAACAACCAACCGCCAGCCACCACCAACGAGGCCAACAGCCAGCCTTAGCCACCAGCCCACACACAAGCACAGTGCCACAATGCACAGTGCCAAACCACGCACAAGGACACGCAAATAGAAACCAGTCTACGAGGCCCAAGCCCAAAAGCACAAAACCACACAATGGACCTCGGAACAGTAACACATGTCCAAGAAATAAAATTCATAAAATGTAAATAATTACAAAATGAATTTTTATTGGTGTTACAATTTTATAGATATAGCAATGTGTCTTTCATTGTTTCTATAGCATGAATATGTTTAGTCATAAGCTTGTATATAGCCAATGATTTATTACTATAACATTCCAACTAAGAAATTCAAATCTAAAAGTAGTTTCACACCATCTCATTCTAACAATAACCATTAGGTGACAAGGAAAAATTGCAAATGACATCAGGTCATTATCGACCATTCTGAATAAGTACCTTTTGCTTTCTCTACATCTCATTCTCTTCTTCAGCTGTTTATTATTAGATTGCTTCTTCGAAAGTAAATAAAAGAGAAGGAATTTCTTGTAGGTAGTTGGTTTTCTATTTATCTTCTCATTTTTTATTGTGTTGTTTTTTTCCTGCTAAATCTTCTTGAAGGCACGCTATTATTAAAGGCTGACTATTTATGTTATTAACAATTAAAACGATGATTCAAATAGGTGTTGCTTACTCATTTTATCCTGATTTATGAAAAAGATTATACAAGTCCTAATTTATCCTAATTTATGAAAAAGATTATACATGTTGTTATTTACTATTATCCTAATTTATGAAAAAGATTGTACATGTCACTGATTTATTTTATTTAGTCCTCATACATATGCTATAAGTAGTAAGTCACTTATTTGTATTATTGTTTAGTCCTCATACATATGTCATAATGTAAACAAGTTTCTTTCTTTTTTTCTGTCATTCCCCAATATTTTTGTTTGAATTAATCTAACCAATTAGATGCCACAAATAATAGGTTTTTTTCTTGTCTTAAATTAATGTGTTTCCCTTATGTTGGAAATCTTACAGGTCATTAAAGACATAATTATTGTTAATAACAATGTTGGACTTCAACGACCCTGCTAATATTTATGATTTAAATGGTGACATAGATCTACAGGAGGAATTTGAGTTCTTCGACTACCTAATGAAGAAATAGTTTGAAATTTTGTATCCTTCACGACAAGTTGAACACAATGTGGAGTTTACAGGTACTAGAATATTTATTAACAAGTGAAATGGTCATTGGAGATTGTGCTTTGACAGTTATAAGATAATGTCGAATAGCTTCAGTTGTAATATCCGATATCAAAAGGATCAAAAGTGGAGTCAACCCGAATCATCGGAATCAGGGAAAATGTCGTAAAAATCAAAACAGGGAAAATAATCCCCAATTGGGCTAATGTGGGCCCATAGGCAATGAAATCCAAATCAAATCGCAAAAATACAAAAATGTGGAATAAATGGAATCAAATCGAATGCCAAGAGAAGGAATTTGAAAACGAATTGAAGAAAATCAACGAAAAATCACATGAAATGCAGGCTTATTCAAAATAGATGAAGTGATATGCAAGTGTAGTGAAAACTATGCAAAAATGCATGAAAATGTACCTAAATATGTAAAGGATGCTGAGGAATGATTTAGACATGACTCAGTACAAAAACTAACTTGCATGTGCATGGATTGATGGTACAAGGGCAATTTGGTAATTTCATGAAGCCAAATGTAATAAATGTATGCATGTGCATGATGTAAGGTCAAATGTATGCAAAATGCCAGGAAAACGTTATTTACAAGAAAACATGAAGGGATAAAGTTTTAAATACATGAAAATGATATAAACATGTTAAACGACAAGTGTAGGGACCAAAGTGCAAAATTCACGAAGAAATAGTAAATCTGCTTGGAAAACTTCATAAAAATTAGAGAACAAAAGACTATCACATGAATCAAGGTGAAAATACATTTTGGTGAGAAGTGAATGTTTAAAAATCACATATTTGCAATTTAAAGAAATCTAGGGACTAAAATGCAAAACCCACAAAAAAGATGGCAATCATGGTTGAAAACTGTCCAAAAACTTTCATGCTAAAGTTTAGATCATGGATTAACAGAAAAATGTGGCATTAATGTGTGAGATGTATGAAAATTGTGTTTTAGTACTTTTATGAAAGTTCAAGGTTTGATGTGCAAAATTTACATAAATGTGCAAATGTGACCAAAATATGAAATCAAAGACCATTTTACATTGCAAACACGATTTTTAAATGGAAACTATATTCAAGTTCAAAATTATAAATGCACATGCGATTAAAAGAAAAGAACAATGCCAAATATGTGTATTAAAACAATTAAAACCCTAAAAAATGAATTTGAAATTAATTTAAGGGCCTGAATGCAAATTTCATACAATCAATATCTGTATTTCATGAATTCAGGGGCTTTCATGCAAAGTTCTAGGGTTTAAATGTGATGAAAATTAGACTTTTATGATGATCAATGTGATTATAAAGTCTTTTAGGGTTCAAAATGCAAGTTTCACGAAGAAATATCATTTTAAAAGACTCTAGGAGCTTCATGCAAATTTTCAGGACTTAATTGTGAGGAAAATATGGTCTTGGGGACATAATTGTGGGAAAACCAACAATAATAGAACTGAAAATGGAATTAACATTAAGCAAGGTTAAAAATGCAATATTTACAGCAAAACAAAGGAAACATAAGTTTAATTGAAAACTATAAGGGCCAAAGAGCAAATTTCCAGGATCTAATTGCAAATTTTAAAAACTATGGAAATTTCATAAAAAAAATCCTAAAAGCTATCAACCACCATTGGTGATTCGAAGATCGCTGGCGGCGACAGCTTGGGAGGTCCATCTCGGCTCTCCCAGTGGCTGATCGGCGATCTGAGGAGCGGAGAAGTTGGAGGAGATGGGGGAGAGATCCAACAACGCTGATCAAGCCCTCAACGACCGAAACGTGTTGTCGATCCTCCCCTGTTGGCGTTCCTCTCTGGTGACGGGGCTGCAATGGCGGCGCTTCCAGAGGCAGTGGCTCGACGCAGCGAGGATCGTAGAAGCTCTGAGGTGGCACAGTGAGGCTCTGGGGAATCGCGAGCGAGGCTGGAACGGCCTGGGGTACTTCCCCCATTGTAGGCTCCGATAAGACAGACTGTCAATGTCAAGGAAGGCGTTGCAGCGGTAGAGGCGGTCAAGCAAGGACCAGAGGATCTTCGGAGGGCCATAAGGAAGCTTCCGGTGGTGATGGTCTGTATGGGGTGCTGGCGGAACGCTCCACCCACTCAGTGGGTTCGATGGCGACGACCGAAGGTTGTAGGGGCGACGACGCTGTTCTTGGCCATGGGAGGCTAGAGGGATCCCCTCCTGAGCGATGGAAGCTCAGGGAGGAGGAGGAGGAAGAGGGAGAAGAGGCCCCAAGGGCCTCTTCTCGTCTCTGGAGGCCAATGGCCTCGTTAGTGGTGGTGAACCCACCACCAAAGGAGGGGGATACGACATGTAGGGCAGCCAACTCCGGTGAAACACGCCTGGAAGTCTCGACTAGTCCTAACAAAACTAAAGAGGAAACAAATGAACTAAATGGGGAGGATTACCTGGCTAGGGGCTACTGCTTCTCCTGCGTGACCGTCTACGGTGCTCCAGTGATTGCTCTGGCGATAGTGGTTTAGGGCTCTCTAGGGCTGCAAAAGGACTGGAGGAGGTTCTCTGGATGCAAGGGAATCGGTGGGGTTCACGGGGTTTTCTCTTACTGGGTTTGAAGAGCGGTCCCTGTCTCAGTCGGTGGTGAGGTGTTTTATACACTGGTGAAGCCTTCTAGTGCCGTCCATTCCTCTCTGATGGCCGAGGACTGTCTGATCGAGCGTAAGCTGGAGGGGGATCGGCCGATGATCACGCTGGAGCAGGAGATATCCTCCAGAGATCTCGGGATATCGTCGAAATTGTCGCCGGAAGTTGTAAGGGTTTGTAGGTGGTGAGGGTGGTCGAAATTCTTTTTCTCTTTGCCTAAGTTTTTAATTGAAAGGGGAAAATGGGACGGTGGGCTTTTATTGGGCCTCTGGAGATGGGCTTCAGGGATTTAGGTTTTTTAGGTTTTTGTTTTTAAGGATTTTTAAAGAGATTTTAGGGGTTTTAACTTAGGTTTTTTGTGATTTTATAATTTTAGGGTTTTTATGATTTTAATTAGGATTTAGTGTTTTATTGTTTCAAGTTTAATTGGGTGATTTTAATTAGGGCTTTTGGATTGTGATTAGGGTTTTGGGTTTCATTAAGTTTAGTTAAGTGATTTTAATTAGGATTTTTGGGTTTATTACGGTTTTGTTTAACATAGGGTTTTTTTGTGATTTTAAATTACATTTTGTGATTTTGGTTTTGGATTTTAGCTTTAAGTTTGATTAAGTGATTTAATTAGGGTTTTGGATTTTAATTTGGGTTTTGGGTTTGGTTTTAGGGATATTTGGTTTATTATTTTAGGGTTTTTCTGGATTTAAATGGATTAGGGTTTTTGTGTTTGATTTTTAGGTTAGATTACTTTTAAATTTAGATTTAATTAGTTTTTACTTGATTTGATTAGGGGTTTAATTTAAATTTTGATTTTGTTGGTTTTTATTTGATCTAATTATGGTTTTGGTTTTGATTTTGACTTAATTGTTTTTTTTTGCTTGATTTTTGTTTCGATTAGGGTTCCTTTTAATTAGATTTAATTTTTAATGGATTTTATTGAGTTTTACTTGATTAGGGTTTTAGTTAGGGTTTTCACTCAATTAATTTGGATTTTAAATGGTTTACATGTATTTTACTTGATTTTGATCTTAATTAGGGTTTTCACTTAATTAACTTGGATTTTAAATGGTTTAAATAGATTTTATCTGATTTTGGTTTTAATTAGATGTTTTATCTAGATTTATTTGAATTATAATGTCTTAAGTGAGTTTTGTTTGGTTTTAATTTTTAATTATGGTTTTTGCTTTGATTGGCTTGGATTGAGCCAAAATGGGCTTGTGTGGGCTTGAATGGGCTTGTGTTGACTTGAGGTTTGTGGGTTTAGGTTGAGCTAGGATTTAGGTGGAGTTAGGGTTTAGGTTTGAGAGTTAGGATTTGGTGGTCAAACCAAAGCATCTTTCCAAAGGAGCTTGCTGCCAAGTGACTGCAAAATCAAGGTGTTTTCACCATGGATTGGACTCGCACCCTGGAGTTGCATTTTGTCAGACCAGATCCAAGATAGATGTAAACCATGTACTAAGGATTAATGTATAATTTTGGTAATTGGTTATATGAATACTGGTGATTATGGTTGGTTTGTGTATAATTCTCTCTGTTGTGATTATGTTTTCTTTGGTTCCCTGTACTGTGTGGTATTTTGGCGTTTTGTAATCCATGTAGATGTGTGGGACCTGGAACAGGAGAAACTGACAAATGAGCACAGTGCAGCATAGTGTATGCCTTTCACTGTGCACCCATACCCTGAAGAGCCACCACCTTATGCCTTGCTTCATCGTTCAGTTGAGATTTCCGGCGACAGACGATGACAAAAAAGCGAAGGAAATAAATGGAGAAGAGAAGGACTGGAATCAGGTAGGAAACAAGAGAAGAGAGAGAGAGAGGGAGGGAGAGAGTCTAAAAGGTTGTAAGGGAGAGAGGGAAGGAGGAGAGGGCTCGTCGAAGCAGAGTTTGCCGGAGATCGCACTGTATATGTGTCCCTCCTTCGAATTCATTTAAATTCATGTTAAATGTGTAGTTTAGCTTGGAATTAAGGATTTGTAGTGATTCAGTAGATTTATAGTGATTTATCATGGGATTTTCAATGATTTTTGCATAAATTGCTACAGTAGATTTCAGTGGATTTATTGACTTTAGATTTTTATATCTTGAGTTATACAAATCTGTTTTTAGTGATTTTTGTTCCAAATGGTAGAAAACTTAGAATCCATCGATTTCATGAATTTTGTGTGGTTTTTAGAGTACCTTGGTGGGTCCGCTTGAGGCTCCCATCTCTGGAAATTTTCAGTGACGTGTTTCATGGTTTCTAGTCGGTCTGTAAAAACTTGACTTGCAGGTTTGGCTTGCACGGAGGTTCCATGGGTTGGTACCGTGGTTTTGTAGACCCTGTTTTAGTAAAAATCCTAATGTTCAATTGTGGTTTTGATTCTTTAAAAGGATTATTGTGATAGAAAATGTTTTGAAAAGAAAATGCATATGTTTGAAAATGTTTTTTGTGGTTTTTAAGCTTGAGTCCGAGGATGGAGCCTTGTAACTGTGGTGGTAGTACTATAGGAACTAGGCGTGGATAACCTAGATTACCCTTAGTGATGATGCTAGTCAGGTCTGAGGTTCAAGTCTCCAAGTGCTTGGACACCAAGGGGCATCGGAAGAATGCACCTCTTGTGTGTGATGAGATATGTAATATTGTAAGCATGCGACCACGGTAGTTGGACACCTGCATGGGGTGGTTCACCACGATGATGCAATTGAGAGAAGCTGAAATCTTCATCAGCTACTTGTGACTTGTCGGTCAGCTATGGCTAGGATGATGCGCAGGTTTTTACTCATACTGTGTATGGTTTTTCTAAGATGATTTCAGATGAGGATTTAAATGCACGAAATGATTTGCAAAGTGCATATGATTTCATAGAAAACAAATATGATTTGAAAAGGCATGGTTTGCAAGTGAATTCTCAGATAATTGTGAATAAGTTTTACTGATTTAGAATTCCTTCTGACCTGGTTTTGGTAATCGTGATTATGAGTTTTTTGTGACTTTTCATCATGATTTTAGGTGGACATGTACTGGGTGACATTGACGCCACTCATCCATTTTTATTTTGTGATTTGTTTCCAAGTGCAGATTAGGAGTGCAATCCAGTTCTAGTGTATATTGTCCTGAGCCACTTAACCACACACATGGTTCTGGTAGTGGTAGTTTATTAAGTTTTATTTCTATTGTTAATTTTAATTAGTTATTTAATTAATTATCTGGATAGTATTTATACTAGTTTGTGATGCAATAGGACGTTATAGAGTGGTATCAGAGCTTAGGTTAAACTAGGTGCACTAGCTTAGGATGTATGGTATTAATGGCTCCTTAGGGATTGCATGGTGAAGTACTTGTACCTGATTTATTGTGTATTTTGTGTGGTAGCAAGATGTCATTTAGACGTAGAGGTAGGGAAAGGGCTCCCGTATCCAACTCAAGTGAGGAGGAGCAAAGTGAATGGAGAGGTATGCAATGAGAGCTAAGTGATATGATGTGGGGGATTGTTTAGTCCCTCAGTGGAAGCAACACAGACAAAGCCAAGGGAGATTCTTGGCTCAAATAGTTTCGCCGGTTGAGAGCACCGACCTTTGATGGCTGAGGCAAGCTAGAAGAATATGACATGTGATTGCTGGAGGCGGAAAAGATTCTAAAAGGCATGAAGTGTCTGACAAGAAAATGAATTCGGCTAGTTACCTTTCAATTCAAGGGTGACACTGACTAGTGGTGGAAGGCCATGCACCACATGAAGTTTCTGAACTCTAACCTATTGATGAGCTCCTAGGAAGATTTCCAGGACGTCTTCTATGAAAAGTATTTCCCAGAGTATAAGAGAGATAGATTGGATAGGGAGTTTCAGAGCCTGAAGCAAGGTGCAAGACAGTGGTGGAATATAAGGCAACCTTCACCCGATTGGAGTAGTTTGCGTAGACATTTGATACAAGCACAGAGCCAAAAGATTCATAGAAGGAATGAACCAGACATTTAGATAGAAGGTCCTAGGCTACCAATGCCAAATCTTGGTAGATGTAGTGGACTTGGTAGCCCAATATAAGGACGAGTGCAAGTTGCTCTTGGAAGACCATCCCAAGAGAAAAGGAAAAATATTCACTCCACGGTCTTCTACCTTTGGGATGTCGAACTTTGGGAGCTCTGAAAACAAAATGAAGGAGCACTTTAATTCAACTCTTGAGGAAGGACATACTTTCACGGGGAAAGGCAGTACTAGATACAGCCATACTAGTTCAAATAGTGGTTCAGGAGGAAGATCTTGTTTCTCCTATGGGCAGACGGGGCACATAACATTGTAGTGTACTCGTCAACAATGGAGTTTGGACAATGTGGTATGTTACAATTGCGGAAAGACCAGGTATATTCAGTAGAGTTGCCTTGATCCTCCGAAGTCAGCTGGATACGCATCTCGCCAACCAACCAAGGGGACGAATATTTGCAATATATGCTTCTAATGCAGGTCCCTATGGAGACATTGTGGAGTGTAAGGAGCAGTGATGAATACGTAATATGGATCTTTCATTCCTTATGTAACTATGTATCTAGTATTGTTCCTTATAATAATTATGGTTTGTGGTTATGATATGTGTTGTTACTACATTCTTTTCTAGTGATTGACCAAATGGCCAAGGTTTTGTTCGACTCAGGGAATTCATTGTCCTTTATCTCTAAGTCCTTTGCAACTAAAATTGGAGACAGACCAACTAGGTTAGCTTTCCATCTTGATGTGATTACTCAGTGAGGGGAGTATAGCCTAGCGTGGAGATATCTACGATTAGGACTTGAAGATCAGTCTAATAGGAATGGATATGCAAGAGTATAACATAATACTAGGCATGGATTGACAGATGTAGCATTCAGCAATGATAAACTGTGTAAAGAAGAGAGTGTTGATAGAATGCCCGAGCCAAGGATTGTGCATGGTGCAAGGAGTAACACTAGGAGAACCAAAGAAGATAATCTTGGCAATAAAGGCCTATCGGCATCTAATAAAAGGCAATGTGGAATATTTAGCCAGTGTGACGATGTCCTCTTCACTTGTTTTAAGGTTATAGGATAAACCAGTTGTTCAAGAGTACCTTGCTGTTTCTCTAGAAGAGTTACCTAGTACGCCGCTACAAAGAGAAGTGGAGTTCCTAATTGAATTGGTGCCAAGATCAAGTCTGATCTCGAAGACTCCTTACAAAATGGCACCTGTCAAACTAAGGGAGCTCAAGAATTAGCTATAAGAACTACTGAACAAATGGTTTATCCAGTCGAGTGTGTCACCCTAGGGAGCATCGGTGTTGTTAGTAAAAAAAGAAGGATGATTTGCTTCGACTATGGGTGTGTTTGGTTCTGCTTCTAGGTAGGTTTTAGACTCTAGATTATGATAGAAGTTGAAAATATGTCAGAAGCTACTCTAAACAAACCACTAAGCCAATGCTTCTGAGAAAAGTTGTGTAACACCCGCAAAATTCATTTTGTAATTATTTACATTTTCTGAATTTTATTCCTTGATGGGTACTACTGTTTCGAGGCCTGTTGTGTTGTTTTGTGCTTTTGGGCTTGAGCATCGTGGGTTGGCTTCTATTTACGTGTCCCTATGTGTGATTGGCATTGTGCATTGTGGCACTGTGCGTGTGGGGCCTGGGTGTAGGTCCGTGTGGGGCCCAGGTGTGGGGTCCGCGTCGTGGGCCGGTTGATGTGGCTAGTGGTTGGGCAGAGTTGCTGGTGTGCTCGTGTGGTGTGCTGGTGGCTGAGACGTGTAGGTGAGCACGCTCCCAGTTACTGCGTGCGCAGGCTTTATAAGCCGCACAACACTCCCCTGCCGCTTGTCGCCGTCTTCTCCTTCTTTCTTCTTCTGTCCTCCTCCTCCATGGGCGTGCATCTCTCCTTCCCCACCTCCCTTCCCTTCCCTTCCTCCCCACTCCTCCTTCTCCACCCCCTTCTCCTTTCTCCCCATCCTCCCCTGCCTCCTTTGTTCCCTTCTTTCACACGCCGACGGAGAGAGAGAGAGAGAGGTAGAGAAGCTAAGGCACTATGGTGGCTCACGGTGGCTTGGGAAGCTCCGGAGCGACATCCATGAGGTTGTGGCGTGGCCGTGGTCGTGCGAGGTCATCAGTGTTCGCCGGAGTCGGTCGGAGATCGCTGGAGTGCATTTTCAGGTACGTATCCCCTATTTAATGTGTAGAAATCATGTAAAATGGTAGAAATGCCTAGGATGCATGTAATCTAAACTAAATTTAATGTTTTAGAATTTTTGAGAATTTATTGTGGCATTTATGGATATTTATGGTGGTTGGTGTGTTTTGGGTCTTCTCGACCCTTCTGCCATTGCGATTTTATATCTTGATGCATGGTGAATGGATTTTAGATTTGTTTTTTGGGATTTGGAGTAGACTCTAGGGTCTACATCTAATGTTTCATGCAAGATTTTTTGTGTTTGTTTAGGGGGTACGATCGGAGTTCCTAGTTGGGATGATTTCGAATTGTAGGGTTTTGGGCCGTTTTCTAGGATCACAGAATACGGCATACCGAATCAGTGAATTTCGGTATACCGACTTCGCTTGGTATACCGCTTTTTGTCAGTTTGGTCCTCCGATCGATTCGACCTACCGATTCACCCTGGTCGACCGATCTAGTGGATTTCGGCATACCGGAGCCAGAACGACATGCCGAATCAGTGGATTTCGGCATAACGAACCTGTTTTCCGGCATGCCGAATCAGGGCCCAAATAAGTTGAATCCCGTTGAGAGGGATTGTGGGCCATCAATGGTGGTCTCCTAGGACCCCCGATGCGTCGATTTACCGAGGTTTTGGAAGAATTTTCAAAGATATGAAAATGGTTTTGGAAATGGATTTCAAGGAAATAGTTGGCTTATTTTAGAAAATGTTTTCTTGGTTTTCTGTGTGTGGGTTGAAACAGTGTGGGACCGTGTTGTCGGGACCAAGGAATGTGACAACATTCTCTGGTGGTCGGGCGTGACTCCCTGGATGAGGTCGGGGGCCGAGATAACTGTGGCTGAGGGGCGTCGGGTCTTAGAGGTATGAGACTCCTTGACTGTCGTCTCAAAGCTAGGATTGTGGTCTGCGAGTTGAGGTGTCTTGTGGCATGACAGGGAGGTATGATACTCTTGTTGTCGCTGTAAGCACTGAGGCTCGGGTGTCGTCGAGTGTGGAGGTATGACACTCCCTCCTGAGCACCATGTGTGGAGGATGTGTGAGGAGGCAGACCTTGTGGTGGCTAGTGCGGGTGGGACACGTGCCCCGTAGCTGGAGCGTCTTGAGAGATAGGACAGCCATCCTAGGGAGGGGTTGGCTTTGTGAGGGTTCTCTAGGTAGGGAGAATCGCGGGACGGTCATCGCTTCTACACAGGGTGGCTTCATCGTAGCAGTGCAGAACGCCGTGATCGATCCTTGGTGGACTGCTTGTGGCCGGAGTTAGGTTGCCTGGCATAGGGCTTCCCGACTCACTATGTGTGGTTTTAGCCATTGCGGGCCTTTTCTTGTGGCTTTGGGCTAGTAGAGCCCCAGTTGTGGTTTTGGCCGGTGTGGGCCTTGTTTGTGAGATTTTGAGAAAATAGTTTACGAAATGAATTTAAAAGGAAAATTGATTATAGTTTTGTTTTCTGTTGTTTCCGTGGGGTGTGTACTGGGTGACTTTTGTCACTCATACGTTTTTCCTCGTGTTTTGGTTTGCAGGTGCAGCCATGCAAAGGGTTTGCGTAGTGCATTTAGCTGGGAGTCTCCTAGTCACACACATAGGTTCCTAGTAGTTAGATATTTACTGTTTGGCTTTAATTTTCCCATAATTTAATTTGTTTTAAATTATTATGGAAAATGAGGGGCATTACAAGCTATGCACATTTAGATTCTGGAAATGAACGTGTATCGAAAAGTTGGGTTTTATTCACTTCTGGTAGATGCTGACTTCTAACAAATGAGCCAAAAGCAGCTATTCCCAATAGTCATCCCAAACGCACCCTATATATTGACTATCAGATGTTGAGCCAGATCATTGTGAAGAATAAATACCCACTGTCCAGGATAGATGACCTATTCGACTAGTTGCAAGGAACCTCGGTCTTCTTGAAGATAGATTTGAGATCAGGGTAACACCAGCTCCAAATCTGGGAGTCAAACGTGTACAAGACAGCCTTTTAGACTCAATATGGCCATTACGAGTTCCTGGTCATGCCATTCGGGTTGATGAATGCACCAACTGCCTTTATAGACTAGATGAATAGAGTATTCAGGCCCTACTTAAATCAATTTGTAGTGGTGTTTGTTGATGATATACTAGTATACTCTCCTAATGTAGAAACCTACTAGATGCATCTAAGGACTGTACTAGAGATACTAAGACAACATCGGCTCTAAAAGTTCTCAAAATGCGAGTTTTGGCTAGAAGAGATTACATTTCTCGACCATATCATCTTAGGAGAAGGCAATAAGGTGGATTCAACCGAAATAGAAGCAGTGAATAGTTAGGCCATACCAAAGAATGTGTTAGAGATCATAAGTTTCTTAGGTCTATTAGGATATTATCAGATATTTATTCAAGATTTCTCCAAGATCACTGTACCTTTGACTAGACTAACTCAGAAGGTAGTTCCATTCATATGGGATTGGCAGTGCAAGGAAAGCTTCAATGAGCTGAAAGTCCATCTGTCACATCTCCAGTTTTGACCTTACCATCTGGGACTGGTGGTTTCACAATTTATAGTGATGCTTGTGGGATCAGGTTAGGGTGCACTTTGATGCAACATAGTAAGGTGGTGACGTATGCCTCTCGTCAACTGAAAGACCATGAGAAGAATTATCCTACCAATGACTTAGAAATGGTTGCGGTGGTTCTTGCATTGAAGATTTAGAGGCATTATCTGTATGGAAAATGGTTTGACGTATCAACAGACCGTCGGAGCTTGAAGTATATTTTTACATAGAAGGATCTGAACATAAAAAAGAGGAGATGAGTGGAGTATCTCAAGGTTTATGATTTCAGTTTGTCCTACCACCCGAGAAAGGCTAATGTGGTCACAAATACTCTAATTAGACACACCCATGTCGTGGCTTGTTTGATGATTAAGGAATGATATCTACTAGATGGGTTGGTTGAGTGCAAACCACAAAGACAGTCTCAAGGACCCATTGGAGCGTGGATGGCAAGCTTATATGTTCGCCCGAGACTATTCAAAGCAATTGCGACAACTTAGTAGTTGGATCCACTTGTGCGAGAAATTTGGAAGAAGCTGGAGGCAGGAGAGGCACCTCATTTCTTTGTAGGTGTAAATGGTGGATTTAGATATGATTTGTGTTTGTATGTACCTCAAGTGGAGGAGGTAAAATAGAGATTACTAGATGTAGTCCACCAATCTAGATACACGATTCATCGCGAAAGCACCAAGATGTATAAGGATCTAAAGAGGAATTCTGGTGGACTGGGATGAAAAGAGAAACTATTGAGCATGTGGCAAAGTGTACAACCTGTCAAATGGTAAAGATTGAGTCTAGAAGCCCAGATGAACTCTCCAACATATGGATATTTCGGTCCAGAAATGGGAACATGTGTCAATAGATTTTATGACAGGATTACGCAAAACCATGATAAAGAATGATGCAGTCTGGGTAATTATGGATCGACTTACCAAGTCAGCACACTTCTCACCTATGAGGATGAATCTTCCATTGTTGCAGTTAGCAGATTTGTACGCATTTGAAATAATTCAACTGCATGGAGTTCCAATGTCGATTGTGTTTGACAGGGACACCTGGTTTACATCGAGGTTCTGGGAAGCATTGTAGGAAGTATTTGGTGCTGTGTTGAATTTTAGCACCGCTTTCCACCCTTAGACAGAAAGACAGAACGAAAGGACTATTCAGACACTAGAGAATATGTTGAGGGCTTGCGGCTTGGATTTTGGAGGAAGCTGGGAGGAACAATTGTCATTGATTGAGTTTGCCTACAACAACAGTTATCACCCTAGCATTAGGATGGCATTATATGAAGCGTTGTATGGCAGATCGTGTCGAACACTCCCTTATTGGAGCAAAGTAGGTGAACGTTAGCTTGTAGGCTCAGGGATTATGTAGCAGTATGAAGACAAAGTGGACTTAAGTCAGAAAATGTTAGTAACTACACAAAGTAGACAGAAGAGCTACACCGACAGGAGACGAAGACCTTTGGAATTTGAAGTAGGAGATTTCGTCTTCTTGAAGGTATCACCAACCAATGGATTGACGAGGTTTGGAAAACAAGGGAAGTTGACTCGTTGCTACATCGAACCCTACTAGATTTCGAGAAGGGTTGGTGAAGTGGTATACAAGTTGGATCTGTCCTCGGAACTCTCAAGTATACATAGCATCTTCCATGTTTCTATGCTGAGAAAGTACTTGACAGATGCGTCGTAGGTGATACAAGTGTAACCAAAGGAACTACAAGAGGACTTGTTTATGATGGAGGACTCCGTTCAGATATTTGATCGAAAAGAGCAAGTCCTCAGAAACAAAGTGATTCCCATTGTATTAGTTCAGTGAGATTAATACCATGGCATAGAGGAGGCTACTTGGGAGTATAAGGCAAATATTTGATCGCGGTACCCTCATTTGTTCTACTGGAGATGAATTTCAGGGGCAAAATTCTTTTAAGAGAGTAGGATATAATATTTGCACCTACATAAGAGTCTTGCAGATTGGTACCACAGATGTAGCTTGTGGACTGGTACTGTGGATTGGGCTTCTGCCCTAGTGCCACATTTTGGTCAAATCATATCCAAGACTGATGTAAACCATGTACCAAGGATTGATGTATAAATTTGGTGATTGGTTATATGAATTCTAGTGATTTATGATTAGTGATTAGCTCATAATGCATATACATTTTATTCTCTTATGTATCTGTTTTATATATAAATAATGCTAATTGAGGTGTTTTATGCACATTTTTCATGACCTTGAGGACTTAGAATCCAGGAAAAACAGGGAAAACGTGTAATTGTACCAGAAAAAGGTATTTAGTTATGGAAAATTCTAAAGCTACGTTAAGAGATCAAAGACTCATTTTCCACGTGTAAATACTGAAAAGAATATCACCTAACAAAATTGACCAAGTCAGAGATTATTTCGGCTAACGTGTATGCCTCTTAGGTGCTCAATTGCGCAACTAGTGCCTCCCAGGCACCCATGGAGGGTATTTTCGACCTAATTTTCAGACGTTACGATCTTTTGTTAAATTATCTTGTATTTCAAATTGGAAATCAAAATTTGTATTCAGATTTATCTTTGACGTAAGCAAGTCCTTGTAATTCTATAAAAAGATTCCTTGTGTAGATCTATGGATCATCACCCTCCTTTAGACTTAGACTTTTTCCTCTCTTGTATTTTAGGAGATCTACAAGTTCCTCAGTGAACTCTCAGTTTCTATTAATAAAAGTTCATTTTTCTTTAATTATGTCTTCTATTCTTCATTCTTCATCTTTTATTTTAATGCTATGTGTTATCATGCTTGGCTAAATTTTTAGTTCTAAGGTTGAGATAAAGTTATATGTGAATTGAGATGTTATGATTAGGTTTTGTTCTTTCTTTTGTGCTCTATTGTTATGATTACATAGGCTGGATGTATATTACTTAGATTATTCAACATTCGATAAACTTTGATAAGCTAATATTGAATTTCATTTTTTTAGTCTATGCTTAGGAAAGAATGATTTGGGGATTGTGTATATAATTTCAGATCTATCATATTTCATCTGATTTATTTGAATTTATGTGTTTTTATTCCTTATTTGATATTCTATGGTACATTGCATAGAGTATATGCTTGTTAGGGTTAAAATCATTCAATCGAATATTAAGATCAACAACAAGAGATAGAGTAAACTTATTTATGTGTTCTCAATATCACATAACTGTATTCGGAACCCTAGGTTTTAATTAATTCAATTGCATCTTGATATTTTAGTTGTAGTTTTTAAACATCATCTCTCTCAATTTCTTTTTAATAATTGACAATCAATATTTGTTTTTTAAACACTTTCTTAGTAGGATTAACCCGTATTTGCCGACATACCACTTGGGACGCCGTGCACTTACGGTTATTAAAACGTACACATCAAGTTTTTATTTCTTGTCAATTTATTTTTTTTGGAGATTGTTGGAGGAAAAGGTACATGTTCTCCTATGTGATTTCTAGCATTTTAGAGCATATAGTTAGTAGGAAAAACAACTTGTTTGAGTATAATTATTTATTGCATATCATTTCAAAGTACCTAAGAGTAAAACCTATAGTGCAAGATAAGGTAGGATTTCATCACCCTTCCTTAGTCCACAAACAACAAAAGAAAGCATTAAACATTGACCTAAGCCTTAATTAAAATTAAGTAGACATTGGCCCCTAGGATTTGAGCTTAATAGGATAAGGGAGCTGAAGGGTGACTCAAAATTTAAAATTCTTTTTCTACTTGATGTCTAGAAAAGTGGTTCACAAGGTTAAGCTTTAAAAGGAAAGTGATTATTTAATTAAGTTTGTTGCTCAAGCATAGAGAGTCTCCCACTTTCTTCCATTGATCTGGCCAATTAGGTTAAAGAGTTTTGATTTGAGAATCTCAAAGGTTAACTTAACAGTTAGGAGCTATCTAGATTTTAAGTTAACTATAGAATTAGGATTTGTGTGACTTGTGTGATTAGATTAGGTATCTTCCTCCTCTATCTTTAATCTCCTTATCTGTTTGGTTCTCTTCTTTTCTCATCTTTTATTCTTTTCTATTTCTATTGTATATTGGTTCATTTTGTTTATATATAAAAAAAGTCTCATTGTGCATGCGTGTGTGGATTCATGATTCAACACATCGTTTGACCCATGTTGAACCCAAAGATTTTAAAATGGCTGATGAAATCCACAACCCACCTCTAGTCTTGGAAGCTAGATGTTATCCTATAAAAACCACACAACCATCTTGCATTAGACTCCCACAAACCAATGGCAACAATTTTGAACTCAAATCCAATTACATTAACCAGTTGCCAGGTTTACAAGTCTAGAATCTAAAGATGCATATTGGTTCATCAATGAATTTGAGGTGTATAGCTTGATAAATTTACAGCAAGTGTTTAATGATGTAGTCCGATTAAGATTCATTCCTTTCGCATTAAAAGACAATGCTAAAAAATGGTTTTACAATCTATCCACTAATTCAATCACCACATGGACTCAATGCTGCACTATATTCCTTAAAAAGTATTATCCAATCCATAAAACCATCAAAATCAAAAATGAAAACAATTTATCTAAGTAGAAAATTGGTGAGTCTTTCTGGAAATATTTGGATAAGTTTAAGGAACTCTTAACGCAATGTCCACATCATGGTGTAGAGAAATGGAGACTGTGTCAAATCATTTACGAGGGTGAGTCTTTCTGGAAATATTTGGATAAGTTTAAGGATCTCTTAACTCAATATCCACATCATGGTGTAGAGAAATGGAGACTATGTCAAATCATTTATCAGGGTTTAGACATCTCAAGTATCAAGGAGGATTCATGAAGAAAAATGAGTATGAAGCATAAGAATTTCTAGAGGAACTAGTAGAAAAAACAATGCAATGGGAAAACACAAATGATCAATTAATTAATAAATCCACACTCTCAAAAGGTGGCATCCACTCTATAGAATCTTCCATAGCCACTAATGCAAAGGTCAACATGCTAGCTCGTAAGCTTGAAGCTTTGGGAATGAAAGAAAGAGCTTAAGTAAATTAAATGTCCAATCAGTTCCCAATTACAATGGATGTCACATGATGGGTCATGTGATGGAAGAACATCCTTCATTCATGGGCCAACATTATTTTGGCCCAGAACAAGTTAATGTCACTTTTGTGAGACCCAAAAATGACCCATATGCCCTTACATAGAATTCACGATGGAGGAACCATCCAAATTTTTCTTGGAGCCAGCAACCTTACCAAGGAGGTAATCATTTTTCTCTTTCTCAAGGCCCACTACAGAATTTAAATCATTTTAGGCCCAACTAATTGGTCCAACAAAGCCTTATCGTAGGACCATATCACAATGCTCCCCCTCTAGGACTCCATGACGCTGAAAGAAGACTGAGTACCCTTGAGAAAGCTTTGGAGGCCCTTCTCAAGGCCAATTCCAAAACTATTACCAATATAATTGCCAACACACAAGTCATAGTACGAATTGAGATGTAGTTGAGTCAGCTAGCTACGTTGGTAGGAGAAAGGGAAAAGGGAACCCTATCCAGTCAACCTACACCTAATCCTAGGAGTCAAAATCCTAATCCACAATACGTTCATGTGGTCCAAGATGATCAGGTTAACCAGGTCAACGCTATCATATCATTGAGATCTAGGAAACAAGTGGATAATCACATTGTCATGACTAATCATGCCATGCAGACTTAGAAGAACTCATCTTCTGACTCAAATTCACCCATTCACTTAGGCTAGTCTGAGGAGCCTGAGGATTCTGAAGAATCCAATAATTGCTCTGGGCCTTCCTCTAAATCATCTGTTGAGTCTATCCAAAAATACATTGCTCCATTTCCTAATAGACTCAAAAATAAAAAGGAATCTATTCAAATGGAGAAAATTCTGAAAGTTTCTGGACAAGTTAAGGTAAACATCCTCCTTTTAGATGCATTCTAACAAGTCTCTACATATTCCAATATCTCAAGGACTTGTGTACTAGAAAAAGACCAACTAAGGTATTAAAGAAAGCTTTCCTAGTAGCCAATGTTAGCTCCATTCTAACAAACCAATTGCTTACAAAATACAAAGATTTTGGTAGTCCCACAATTTCATGTGTTATAGGCAATAACAAGTTTGATAGGGCCTTTTTAAACTAGGGGCTAGCATTAATGTGTTACCATATTCAATATATTAGCAACTAGGGCTAGGAGAAATGAAGAAAACTGAAATGATCATATAGTTAGCTGATAGATCTTTTTGAACACCAATAGGTATGATTGAAAATGTTTTAGTCAAGGTCAAGGACTTTATTTATCTCGTAGACTTTGTAATTCTAGAAACCCAACTCTTGACCAACCTCAAAGGCCAAAGTCTTGTTATCCTACGGCAACCATTCCTTGCTACTTCCAATGCCCTAATTAATTATCGAAATGGATCCATAATGTTAAGTTATGGAGACCTGACCATTACATTGAATATTTTTTAATTTAGATAACAAATCGAGACAGGAATCAAATGAAATATTTGAAGTTAACTTGATTGAGGATTTTTCAGAGGAGGAAATTGAACTTCATCCTAAACATTTTGGCCAAGAATCTAAGAAAACATTTGAGGATGAATTGATGATTATTGATGAAGCTAACGGTCAAACTCAAAGTAAAACTTACAAGTCTAATGGTTGGCACATCTCTCCTCTTGAGCCTATCATTATTGAGCCCAGACCAATTCTTAAGCCATCTACACTGGAGCTCAAATGTCTTTTGAAGAACTTCAAATATGCTTACCTAGGAAAAAACCAAACTCTTCCTATCGTCATTATAGACAACTTGACTCAGTAACAAGAAGAAGAATTGTTGACTGTCTTGAGGAAAAGCAAGGAATTCAGAGGTTGGAACATGACTGACATTAGGGGAATAAGCCCAGCAATTGTTCAACATAAGATCCATTTGACAGATGAGGCTCAACCCGCTAGAGACCCATAAAGGCGATTTAATCCAATCATGAAGGAAGTGATCAAGAAAGACATATTGAAATGCCATGATAATGAGATTATTTATTCCATCTCTGACATCTCCTAGGTTAGCTATGTTCAAGTAGTTTCAAAGAAATCTGGAATTACTATGATCCAAAATAAGAGAAATCAATTGATCCCCACTTGCATACAAACTGATTGGCAAGTATGCATTGATTATAGGAAGCTTAACACGACAACTAGGAAAGACCACTTCCCTTTGCCGTTCATTGACCAATTGTTAGAGTGGTTAGTTGGACATGAGTATTACTATTTTCTTGATAGATACTCTAGTTGTAGCCAGATTTCCATAACTCTCGAGGATCATGAAAAGACCACATTTTTTGTCAAAGTGGACTACCCTCATAGAACTGTGGAAATTGAAAATCGAAAGAATGAGGAAGTTTTCAAAGTCAATGGTCAGTGTCTCAAACCATTCTTAGAATTACCCACTGAAAAGGAAGGTGAGGGCTTGGTTCTTCGTGATCCTTAGTATCTTGGATAAGTAATGGTCATATCATGTATATATGTATAAACTATACATAACATTTCTTTTCTTAGTAGTAGAAGCATTTCATCCCAAATTAGGTATCATTGTTCTAATATTACTTGACTTCATTAATCATATCATTCATTGCATACATTGAGGACAATGCATGATTTAGGTGTAGGGGGAGTCTTCTCTCTGTCTTTTTGTCTTTTTCGTTGTTTTAGTTGTTAGGTGTCTTTTTCATTGTTTTAGTTGTTAGGAGTCTTCTCTGTGTCTTTTTCATTTGTTTTAGTTGTTAGGTGTCTTTTTCATTTTTTTTTTTTTTTAGTTGTTAAGAGTCTTCTTTGTGTCTTTTTCATTTTTTTAGTTGTTGGGTGTCTTTTCATTTTTCATTTCAAAAAAAAAAAGAATGAAAAAAATAGGAACATTCCACATTAGTTTAATCAATTAGGAGTGAATGAGTAACCTAGTGTTGAAGTTCAAAGGTAAGACTGAGTAATTGAGGACCCTATGATTCAAAGAATAAAGATAAAATCTAAAAAATAGCATCATCTGAAATATCTATAATTGTAGACACCCCAATTTGGCCTACAGGTTGATCAAATTCTAAAAAGCTACAAAAACTTTAGAAAATTAAACAAAACGTCAGAAAACCCTAGAAATAGTTTTAAAACCTAATTCAAACATTAAAACCCTAAAATTAGGTCAAATTGCAC
>JAMKQA010005852.1:0-23742 GCA_024699735.1 Posidonia australis | reverse complement strand
ACATGAATATTATACATAAGTGAATAATATGCCTTTTGTAAATGATTTTTATATTCAGTACTTCAGTATTTCATATTTTCTTAAGTGATTATTAACAACTAATCACATGTCATTTGTTATCATCAAAACGTACTTATAGATTTTTTCAACAGTTTAGTGTGGTTTTTGGGCATGAGACCCAATTTATGGTTTTAAAGTATGGTTTTTCATGATTTTGAGTTAGGACCCCAGTAAAGGATCATGTGTTGCATGGGAAAGATTCCTGCAATGAAAAGATGAAATGGGAATAGTTTTAAAAAGGAAAACTGAAGAGTTTTTTGAAAATAAAACACTAATGGTGCGTTGTGGAATCATGGGGGTTGGTGTCGACAATATGGTAGGAAAATGATACTTCAAGAAACCAATTGTCAAATATGACTGTGATTGCTAGAGTGGGACCACAAGGGGTTGGTGTTGGTAAATTGATAAGATATCAATTGTCAAATACGATCGTGGTTACCAAACTTGAAACGGTGTAGGCTGAGCCTAGGTTATTGAACCTAGTTGTTTAGGTCACTGATGGGACGTCGAGAAAGGACGCATCCCCGTGCATACAAAAAAAAAAATGGAATTGGGACCTGTTGGCCGGGAGGTATTCTCCCTCATGGGGAACTTCACCGTAGCTGTGCAGGGAGGTTGGGAAAATGTGTCCTCACCTACTGCTTGTGTGTCTGGTTACCCCTAATTAAGGTAATATTAATAAGAAAAATGAAAATTAATAAGAAAAGTGTGGATTTGTGAAAATGAAAAGATGTGGTTTGGCTAGGATTGGACTTATGTTTGGTCCTGAAATCCTAGAAATAAATAAGAATTGTGTTTTAACCAGTTACCAGTCCATGTTTGTGGTTTTGGTTTTGAGCCGTGTGAGGCAATGTGTTTTAGACTAGACCTGGTCATGAATATGGATTTCTCGGGATATGAGAATGAGAATGGTTTTAAAAATGCATAAAAAGAAAAAAAAAAAGTTTCAGGAAAGAGTATGGTTTTGTGAAGAAATCCCAAACATTGAAAAAGTGAATTTGAGTTTTGAAAAAGGCATGTTTTGAAAACAGATTTTCGAGTATTTTAAAGGAAAAGAAAAACGATGTTTGGAATGGATTTTCAGAATCGAAAGTTATGTTTTGTGGTTTTTGTCGAGTTTTGTTGTGTGTGTATTTGGGATGCGTACTGGGTGACTTAGATGTCACTCACGCGTGCTTTGTTTTGTTTTCTTAGGTGTAAGATAGGCGTAGAAGTTCGCTAGTACACATAGTGGTGGAGTTAGTCGACCACACATCAAAGATTTTGGATAAGTATTTAGTTTAATGTAATTCGATTAATTGTATTTTAATTAAATTAGTTAATGTTGGATTTAGTTTTAGATCTGATGTAAGTGATTACTGTAAGTAAAAAAAAAATTGTAGCTAGATTTTGGATAACGGCTCGGAGTCAGGTTGTTACTGTATGATACTTTTAGATGATATTTTTAGTAACATGAATAAAAATGACTATATATATTCATTTAATAATAAAATTAAGGTAACTTTATATAGATTATTTGAAGAATATAGTAAAAATTATGGTGAAAGTAGTACTAATAGTTACATATCTAGCTTTGTAGGAACACATATTAGTAGTAGTAGCGATAATTCTTTTTGGATTAGATTAAATAAAAAGAGAGATAAATATGTAAAATCAATCATATATAATGAATTAAAAAATTATTTAGAATACGAGTTTGCTTTTAGTTATTTAGGAATGGATAAATTAGACATATTAAAATGGTGGTCTAGTACAATAATTAGGTTTCCTATAGTTTCAAAAATGACAAAAGATTTATTAATGATTTCGATGTCAATTGTGACGTTGGAGTCTACATTTTCTACAAGAAAAGGAGTATTAAATGATAGAAGATGTAGATTATTTGACAAGTCTATAGAAGCCTTCGTATACTTAAAAGATTGGTACGATGCAGTTAATCGTCTTCAGGGATTGAGCTTGAACGAGGAATCAGAAGATGAGGATGCGACATCAACATCAACATCAACGGGGACCAGAACAGACTTCACTACTGATTAAATCATGATGTGAAACAAAAAAAAGTAAAAAAAAGAAGTGTAAAAGTGTAAAATATAGAATATCTTATGTATTTTTTTAAATTATTTTGTGTAATAATAATAATTTTTTATTAATAAATTTTTTAATTTATTCTTAAATGGACTGATCTCGCCTGACCAGACCAACCAGGCCTATGACTGGACTCAAAGGCAGACCATGGGCCTTGCTAGGCAGAGGGGCTGACTTTGTCAGCTCGACCTGTGTGGTCTGGCAACTTGAAACAACTCGGTCCCCCATGCCTGGATGGACTTATGATTTTTTAAACTGAGTTGGCCTGACTTGGTCCCAATTTAAACTCTAAGTGGGTAGAGTCTAGATTTAGAAATACCTAAACTATTATAGAATAATAATTTATTATATCATGTTGTTTAGTTTTTATTTAACTAAAGTATTTTTATTAATTATTATAATGATTTAATTAGTCTTTTGTTATGTTTAATATTCATTATTAATTTTATATATTATAGTAATTATTGGAATCAAAAATTATTTTTCGTCAGTTGTTTTTATAAGTATTGTTTAATAGACTCGAACATAAATCCATTATCTTCGACCGAAACCCAATCTCTTAAGGTGCCTACCACCAACATCGTATTTATGGTCATGTGAAGGTGGGGCCCGCTGCTGATTGCTGCCATTCGGCGTGCTCTTTGTTTTTGGTTTGTTTGCTGAACTTGTCGGAGGGTTTTATTTTTCCTTGTCTTTTGGGTATCTGTTTCAGCCGCTCCATGTGGTTTTGCCTCCTCCACGATGCCTTATCTGTTGGTCTATGGGAGTCCTTTCTTTCGGTGTGTTCTGGACTCTCTTCTTAACCTTTTTATTATTAATGCAGCAACAAACCTTATCAACGAAAAACATTTCCTTGAATAACGATGTAGAAATCAATCAATAAAGTTGGAATTATTATGAAAATGATAAGCGAACACACCTTGAAGTGTTTCAAAATCAAAAAAAAATTAAAATAATCACCAGTGGTATATAAAAGCAAACCTTTAGCAGTTCAGAACTATAAGAAGAGATAACAAAACATGGAAATAAAAAAATTGATATGAAATCTTAAAACTGTTTCAGAACCCAAATTGTAACACAAATAAAAGCAAAAGAAACTAGAGAAAAGTAAACATTATTATTAAGATTAGAAGTACTGAATTATGCAAATTATGAAAATATCGAGAACTTTAGTTAAGATAGCTGTTCATAAAACACTAACAATCTCAACGTAAAATAAAATCACACATGCTGCAAGTAGACCAGTTATTTGCAAATAAGACTTGTCTTGCTCACCTTGATCATTCCTTCCAGTGTTTCGTGATTGATTTGGAAGAGCGACGAAAGAACATACTGGAGAATGTCTATCTTTTTTCCAGCTGTACACTTATTTTATTACATTATTGCTGCTTGACAAAATTAGGGTTCCACGTAAGGAAGGCTGTGCATTGAATAGAGGCATCGGTTAAGATCTAATGATGTATACTCTCCAGGCCTTTCGGTATCTCATTAATACTCCTAATTAAAAACCTTCTCTATCATCTATAGAAGGAATCAGATTCCACCTGGTACAAGTGTTGCTGGAAGTCATCAAGCGGTCTGAATTTAATGATCATCCTGATGAGCGTTTCGACTGGGCCGACCGAAATTCAGCTGAAACAAGACCGAGTAGCTGAAGGCCTATACAATTGTGGGGTCGATCTTCATTACTTACCAGACTACTAGTGTAGTTAAGGCCCCACAAATCTGAGTGCGTTCTGCCGATACACAACTTGAAGAAAAAAACATGCAACTTTTAAGATATCTTATATAAGTCACCAGTCTTTAATGTTTCTTCGCCGGAACTAATATTCTTTCTTGTACAATCAGGAATATATTTTTGACTACGTCCATGACCTTTGCTCGGAAAATAAATACAGCCTTCTCAAGGTTGAGTATCTTCATTGCATTTATCCTCAAAGCGTTTCTGATGGGCTCCTCCTGTCATGGAGAAGGTGAAGAATTCGAGTAGAAGTACTTAGAAAACTTTTCAATTTTAGGATTTAATTTCTGTTATTTTTTTTATTCTTGTTTTTATTCAATTCCAGACAGAAATGATAGGCATATCTGGAAAGTGGTCCTGCTATGGTATGGAGCTCAGATACGTACGCAATAATCAAGAACTTAGATTGCATGTGGTCCATGGCAGATCTGCTTTGAACAGGTTACTAATGGCTTTGGTGATTCCTTATACTCAACCAAAATTAGTTCTGCCTCGTATTTTATGGCTTGTATTCAGTAAAAGATTAACAACTGTTCTGGTAAAACACCATATGCTGAATCATCTCATTAGCTTTGTCTTGGATTTCTACTGAAGCAACTTACAGTAGAGATTGAAATTCCTATCTCTTTCCAACTGAAGCTTCAACATTTATACTTCAATTTTTTACATTTTATTTTGATATCGGTAAGTTATATTAATTTAAAGTCCCAAGCAAAGCACCGAGAGAATCAATTATCTAAAATATCACAGATCATTAATCAGAACCAAAAAACGAAAAGGCAATGTTTTTGCCAAATAGATACATGCCACCCAGCTATACTGGAATTCAAGGATTAATGGAAGTCTACTGTCCCATATCAGAAGCAGGGACAGGCTCATGCATGTCTGCGATCGAGGTATGAGGGTGAGTGTGAGGAGCCTCCGAAGAACCCCTAGAAGTAGTGAGGTTGGAGGCTTGGTTCGCGGTCCATGCAGCGTTCATAGTAGCTAATGAGTTCAGCAAAACATTCTTTTCAAACCCTGAAGCAAGAGTATCTAGCCATTGATTCATTAGTCTAATGGCATCCAAAATAATAACAAAATGAGGCTTGGAAGAGCCTCGAAATATTCTGCAGTTTCTTTCTTTCCAAGTCAACCAGAGGATAACTTGGAGAAAGACAAACCAACCACAGTTATTTAAAGAAAATCTAAGAGCAAGTATATGTACAAACATGTCATGTATGCTATTGTAACCAGAGTATAAACATGAAGGCACAAAAAAATACCATATCTAACGAACATTATTGCAGTTCAAAAATAAATGAGTATTAGATTCAACAAAGGAGTCACAAAAAACACAGTTTAGTGGACCAGGCCAACTTCTTCTAGTCAAGTTTTCTTTAGTCAGATTCTTGTTATGGAGTACCAACCAAGAGAAAAGCTTGACTTTCAGCGGAGCCCAGCTCTGCCAAATATGTTCAAAATATGTAAATCTAAGTCCACCATCGTTTAAGACCTTGTAGCAGGACTTAACAGTAAAAGTAGAAGTAGAGGAAGGCGTCCAGGAGAGGATGTCCACCTCCTCCCCCAATGTGGTGGAATGGATGATGGACACCAGAGAATCAGATTAGAATTGCAGAATATGATAATCACGCAGTTGAATTTTAGAATGGTCAATCAACTTGCTAAAGTCCTCTCTGAACAGCTCTCATACCGTTTTGGAGGAAGCTTTTTTCCTTTTACTAACAGAGTAGAGGTCAGGGAAGAGGTGTTTTAGTTTGGTCCCATTCCACCAATTGTGTTCCTAGAATAAGGTGTCTTCCCCATTCCGCAAATGGTATGTAGAGAAACAATTAAGAATAGTAAAACTACCTTTAAGACTGAACCATAGAGGGGAGCCTTTGTTTGTCGAAGTGTTTAATAGAGCCCTAGGCCATAGTGAATTGAGGTATCTGGCCTTAATTAACTCTTTCTAATTCACATGGCAATTTCCTGAAAGTAATTGCCATAATAGTTTTGTTTTGAGTGCTAAATTGAAATTTCTGAGGTTAATAATCCCCCAACCTTTCTGTTCCCTAGGTCTACAAAGAGAAGCCTATTTGACTAAATGCATTCCCTTTTTAGAAGTAGGGTCAGAATTCCATAGAAAGTTACTTCTAATCCAGTCTATATCTTTCTCTACCTGTCTAGGCATGTGTAGAACAGACAAGAAATAAGTTGGAATGACTGATAATACTGAATTGATCAACGTCAGCCTTCCACCAAGGGAAAGAAAATGTGCTTTCCAATGAGCCAGTTTTAAAGATATCTTCTCAATAACAGGAGTCCAATCCTTGTGTGTGGCTTTCCTATAATGTAGAGGCATACCCAGATATGTAATAGGTAACTCAACTGAGTTACATCCTAAAGACTTGCATGCATTCTTAATAGCTTCTTGGCCAACCCTAATCCCAGTGAGAGAAGACTTAAGGAAATTGATTTTTAGGCTCGAACATGAATGGAAGCAGCAAAGAATACGTTTAATGTTGGCAATATTCTCTGGGCCATCAACTAAGAACAGAATGGTACCATCAGCGTACTGAATATTTAACACATGGGGTCCTCCATGAGGGAATTGAATGCCTACTATAAGGTTATTATTCAGCGCTAACTTTAACATTTGATTTTGGACATGTGTAGCTATGATAAAGAGCAAGAGGGAGAGAGGATCCCCCTGTCTAAGCCCTTTTGCTGCCCCAAAGAAACCATGAGATGACCCGTTAATTAATATGGAGAATTTAGCAGAGTATATACACATCTTGGTACAGAAAATCCATTTTTCCCCAAAACCTAACCTCTACAGTGAACCTAATAAAAACTCCCAATTGACATTGTCAAATGCCTTTTCGAAATCCAACTTGAGAATGTAACCAGATAGTTTTGAGGATCTCAACAGATGGAGGGTTTCCTGAGCTACAAGGAAGTAGTCCTCAATTGAGCGCCCAACAAGGAATGCACACTGAGAATTATCAATAACCAGGCTAAGAATAGGAGAATGTCTAGAGGCCAGGGTTTTGGTAAGTATCTTATAGATACTATTCACCAAACTAGTAGGTCTGAAATCTGTGATTAGACTAACTCCTGTCCGTTTGAGGATCAAGAAAATAAATGTCTGATTGAAAGGGGAAAGAGTCTCAGGATTACTTGATGCAAAGAAATGCCGAAAGATGTTTATTATATCATATTTTATAAGGTCCCAAAACTGCTGGAAGAAGAACATTGGAAACCCGTCAGGTCCTAAACTTTTGTCACCTAAAAGTTTGCTAAGATTAGCCTTAATCTCTGCTTTCGAAAATGGAACTTCTAGGGAAAGAGGATTCAGAATCTTAGTGGGAGCCAAGCGGTCCCAATTGAGCGGGATTCTGGGGCAATGATGGGAGTTGAATTGATTATAGAAATGAGTCTCTATTTCCTCCCTTATTGTCGAGGGAGAAGTAAGCGGAATGGAATTGACGGTAAGCGAGTGAATGCTGTTGGTCCGTCTATGAGAATTAACTATACTATGAAAGAATGAGGAGTTGGAATCACCCTCTTTCAACCATTGAATTCTCGATTTCTGTCTCCAGAATATCTCCTGTTCTTTTAAAAGTTCAAAGTGTTCTGTTCTCAATGCTTGCTTTTCAGTCCAATTTTTATCATTGAGAATAGGGTGCTCAAGTAAACTGTCAATATACTGTATACGTGTTTCAATGTAACTTAATCTCTGACCTCTGGCCGATCTAATTGGGCCAACCCAACTTTTTAAGCATTGCTTTAAATGTTTCAATCTATAGGTAAATCCAGCCATTGGGTTAGGGGTGTGAAAGAGAACTCTAGATTCCAACCAACAATTCTGAATGAATGACTTACTTTTTTCAATTAGAAGCCAAGATCTGTAGAATCGAAAAGGGGTAGGGCCCCAATTCTGTTTGACAGTATCTAAAACAATTGGAACATGGTCAGAAATTACTCTAGACTTCCCAGAACCAAAGGAATTAGGGAATTTAGACGACCAAGGGGATGAAGTAAGAAAACGGTCAAGTTTGACCATTATAGGGTCAATTTGGTAATTGGTCCAAGTGTAGGAACAATTGGTGGGGGAGAGATCCAACAATTGGTTATCATTGATGAAATCATTAAAACTAGACATATGCCCAGTGATCCTTGGGCACGAGGAATGTTCGTGGGAGAATCTTATTAAGTTGAAATCTCCCCCAAAGACCTTTTAATTCCTCAATGAAATCATCCTTAAGTCGGGCTTTGCAAGGGCCGTAGACCCCTATGAGCCACCAATCGAATTTATCTTCAGAAGTGATAAAGTGTAAAGATAGGTTGAAAATTCCCATCAGGTGAGCCTTAAGCTCGAATAAATTACCATCCCACCCAATCAAGATGCCTCCAGAGGCCTCAGTGGAAGTAAGGTAAGACCACGAGGTGATTTTCCTACACCCTAAGGATCTAAGAAAGGCTTGGGTGTAGGACTCCTTCTCAGTTTCAGTAATGATTAGTATATCACATTTTTGTGATCTAACAAGATTACGTACAACACGGGATTTAGCGCTTGACCTTAATTCCCTGATATTCCAGGCTACTATAATCATGGAATGTTGTTGGAGGACCAAGAGGGATAATCCCTCTCATGGGAGTGTGGAAGATCATTCAGGAAAATGGGAAGTTTCTCCTGATCAAGCCTAACTTGCTTGTAGAATTTTTGTACATCATCGTTAGTCGTAAGAGTGATGCCAATATTACTACAAAAACTTTGAAAATGTTGATAGAAATCCCAAATCAGGGGATCTGTGTCCTTATTATGCATTATGTCAAAATTGGAACCATTCTCATTATGAAGGAAGAAAGGCAAAGCATCACAAGAAGTAGATACTGAAGAAGTCACACTGTTACCTGGGGTATGCACCGGAGTGTCGGGATGTGAGGAAGGCATCTCGGACGTATTGCTTTGCAAATCTTCCCTCTCCATGCAGTCGTATAAAGCTAGTATTTTCTTGAACTTTCCCATGGAGATGTTTCTAGTTTGAATCTCAGCTTAGACAAAGCTTGAGGCGTCCATGGTGGCTTGAGAGTCGGTCCCCTGAGAGTTAATAGTACCAGAGGAAAGGGAGGGGGAAGCTTTGAACCATCCTTCAGAAGTTGGGAGGTGGGGAGTAGTCCAGCAGAGTTGGGGGAGGGGGCACTAAGTTGTGGGAGAGAAGTAGACCTAGTCCAAACATTTTTCCCCATCCTAGAGGTTTTCCCAGACCTAGCCCCGTGCCAACCCTTAGTATTTTTGAATGACCTTCTGTTTAGAGGAGGACCTCTCTAGGCAGGGCCAGGAAGGCCAGATAACAGGGGTGTTGTATGGAAGGGGAGGGTCCACAGATGTCCCAACTAGGTCTGAATTTAATGGGGTACACTATACGGTCAAAAGCATAGAAGTGAGTATCAGGCAGGTCTTTCCCCTGATGAATCATGATCCGACAACGAGCAAAGCTTTGTTGTTTGGCGCGATTTATAGTCAGGTGAACTTCCAATAGGTCGGCGAACTCAGCAACCATGAACTTGAGTATATCAACATTCCATAAGTGGTGGGGAATACCTTCTAATCTAACCCAAACCCCCTCCTCTCTCAGGGTGAAGACCGCATTAGACTGAGGAGTCCAATGAGTAAAGGAAGCAGATAGAGACTGCAGAGGGTGTCAGTTTTAATCTCAGGGGAAGGAAACCTGAGAAGGAATTTACCCAGGGTTGAATCTTTGACTTCCACCCCCGAGGCAAGTGGCCAGTTGGAAGCTATATGATGTTCAAGGAGCTCTTTAGTATGCTGTATAGAGTGGGCAGAGACAAGAGCACAGCAGGAGAGAGACTGAAGCAAGTCGTAGGTAGCTTCCGTTGGTGGGATAATGGTAGAGTTATGAGGAGAGAGATCCACCATTCTGGAGACCGGAGACTCAGACTGTTTATCTTCCTGAAAAAATTTACAGATTGCCACAAAAGAGGAAGGGGATAGACAACGAAAACAGAGTCCAGAGTATCTACAATTGCTTTTGTTGTGACCGAGAATGCCACATCTAAAACAACGACCGGAGGTACGGCAAAAAGATACCAGGGAAGAGCTAGGCTTTCGGCGATTCACCGTGGTCCACACAGCCGAAGCAGTCAAAGGTTGAGAGGCTTTGCTCTGCTGAACAGGGATGCAATCTGGTGGAGGAGGGAATGCGAGAAGAGTGAACCGCAATCCAACTAAGGATGGGGGAGTAGGTGAATTAGGGATATCAGAACAAATCCCTGTGTCAGAAGAACGTAATAATATTTGTTCAGAAAGATCACTGTAATGGGATATCGTGGGAGGTGGGAGGTCTGCACACGAAACCGACTAGCAGAGAGCGTGAGACGTGATTAGGCGACGGCATAAATATCGACTGTCAAAAGATCGCCCGAAATCCCAAGGGTGCAGGTGTAAATCTGCCGTATCACAGGATACGAGGGAAGCGTAAGGGGGCGCCGAATCGACCTCCTCGGACTTAGCGCTAATTGGCCCGTAATAAGAATCCAAAATGTCACTCCCTGAGAGAGAGAGGGGGGAGGCTTAACTAAATTAGGCTGGGGTTTAGGATAATCATACGAGATTATCAGAATTTGAAAAGCAGAGTAATTCCACACAGAGCTCGAGACAGACTCTGTAGCGTCAGAGGGACTGACAGAGTCTTGGGAGGTTCACTGACCAGATGTCTCCATCAAGGAGGCGTAGGGAAAAGTTTTCCGACGATCACCCACCGGAGGGAACCCGCCGACCGACAATGCAGGGGAAACCGTAGGATCAGAAGGAGAGGAGAAGAGCTGGAGATAAGAGGTAGTTTCTGCCAGGCAGGGTGCGACCGGTGTGACGAACTGGGCCAGAGACCGGTCCAAGTGTGCAGATTCAGCCAGGTCACCAGAGATCTGAGCGGAGGCAAGAGCCTCAAGCGGAGAAAACTCTGCAGAACGGCCGGAGCCATAGTCCGTATAAAGCAAAACAGAGAACGAGAGGCTTCTCCGTTCAGGCAGCAACGGAGCCCAATCTAAACTCTGATGGTAATGAGCCAAACAGAGTAACTAGCTAATGGATAGAACTTTAATATGCATAAAACTATCCACAACCAAAGTAATGTTAAGGGCAAAAGGAATAAAAGACAAAGAACTATCATAAACCAGTACCTTAAACGAACCAAAAGTACAAAGAAAATGAACATATTCACCTAGAGAAGACATATCCCTATCAGAATGCCTGATCTGAGGGCAGGTCCTCCACAGATGAGGGCGCTCTACCGACGAGGGGAGATTTCCCTCGCCAACAGAAGCAGGGGGAAAGGAAAACTCCCCAACGTTACTTACCTGCGAGGAGAGGGGTGTTCGCGGAGAGCAGCCAGAGTTCTCGAGAGAGGAGCGCTTCCTTGATCTGCGATTCTTTTTGCAGATCGGAACTGTGCGAGGGGCATCCTCCTCCTCCAGGAGCCTCTCCTTGAAGACATCCCAGTCAAAGGAAGTGGCCTGATGAAGAAGAGCACGGGAGCGACGATTAGGATTTCTTACACGCGATTTTTTCATTTTTTACAGTACCATTTCTACTTCAATTCAGCAAACAATTTTGTCATGTATAAAAATTATATGCTACGCCAAGTGAACTCTTAACTACTTCGTGTTTCACACTCATATTTCACTTGTTCCTTGAAGTACCACCTGCTACTTATTTTCGCATAAGAAATATACACATCAACGCAAATCCCAAACATGTGAAAGAATAAATTTCTTTTTCTGAAATCAAACATCTCTCTCACGTCAATCAATAATAATACAAGATGTATTTGTCTATACTATTTTAAAAAATAACAGTTCAGATTTTAAGTTTTTTTGAGATATTTACACTTGATATAATAAGTCTATTCAAAACTTCCCGCATGAAATAGTTAAATATGTAAGATTTGACACATAAATTGAGAGTTTTTATTTTTTTTTTCAAAACTCTTTTAATTCTATTCGCATTGAAAATTTAATGATTACTTATCACAAATAGCTTCATTTCTTATCATATTGTAATTTTTTAACTTCTCAAATTTATTCTTACTCTTGTGTGTTATTTTATATTTTATAGAATAAATTTCTTGATTGTATCCAATATTATGATTGATTTATACTTTACTGTCCTTAACTTCGAAATCGAATTGAATTTCTAATTTTTTCCTTAATTAGCGTAGTTGAGACTAAAGGCTTTTATTGTTTCATGATATTCTTGTCATGTCTGTAGGGTATGATTGAGGATAGCATTGAATTTGCAATCTTTGTTCTTATTCCTTTTTGTTCTTCCTAACACGTGCTCTTTTTTTTTCCTGTTCTTCCTCTCTTTCACTATCTTTGTCTTGTAGTGGGGATAGCTGTGGTGGTATGGAGAACTGAGGGTAGCATTGATGTGACAATCGACATGGACCCGATGTGGAGGATTGATCTTTCAGGACGATTCTTTCTTCCCAAGTCTATCTCTCTTGTGATTGTGATGGGATCCCAAGCGGTGGTGCTCTGGCCAAGCTTGTACCTTCAAGGATGTGAAACCACATCCATCCTTTACGCTGACAAAGCCCATCTCCTAACAATTAACGAATATTTGTTGGAAAATAAGTAATAGACGTACCATGCGTTTAAAGAAAGGCTTATGTTTTTTGTAAACTTTACATGAATGAAAAGTTCAAATACAATAAATTTAGTACTATATTATAATCTAAGTGGATAAAAAAAATTTTCCACTACAAAAATAAGAGTGACCAACAACAAGCGATAATACACTAGGATTATATAAGATATTCATACTGTATCAAAAATTAAGAAGTTCGATTAATAAAACATTAATCCTGAGAAAGGACTTCATCCTCAGAAATCTGATGAGGTAGTCGTGGGACATGAGGAGTATGCTTCATGACACGATCACTTTCCAAAGATGTTATTGTACGTATATTGTCATCTTTTTTAAAACCTGAACCCTACGTCTCTGACACTTCTGTCAGGGCCTAAGATGATTTTCCGATGTGCAGGAGACAGAGAGGGAAGTCTGACATGTACCTGATGATAGGAGTGTGATCAACACAAACCTGATGACAAGGATTATTGCCTTCAAAAGTCAGTTTCACCTTCTTCTATTCGAGATCACAAGAATTTTGTTAAGATGCATTAACCTAGCTGGAGTGTAAGTTCAGCACCAGAATTTTTTAGTTGAAGAGGAATAAAATTCCAATGACGAAATCCAAAGATACAAGATACAAAGATTTGGGATGAAGAAGAATTAAGGAAGAAATGACGAAGAAATGAGTTGGATTTGTTAGGATTTAGAAGAGATTTAGGGAAGAAATGGTTAAGAGATTTAGTCAAGATATAAAGTATTATAACGTCCAAAATTTATTGTAAAATCTATAGAGTTTAACAAAAGTACCACATTAGTGGATGGTAGAAGCTTAGGTTATCAAAGTGAATTATTTTGAAATTGAGGATAATAAAGTATAAATTGATCATAGTACATGATACCATCAAGAAATTCATTTTATTTAATATTAATCATCATCAATACTACCATTGCAGTGTTTTAAACTTCAAGATTCTTTAATCTTGAATCACATACTATCAAACGTCAACTGCATGTATTATTTATTTAGTTTATTCTCATTATTATGCACGAACTATACACATATTCTATCTTTTCCATTATACATATAAATCAATTTGAATTAATTGCATCTCCTTTTCTTATTTTATTTTTTTGATTTTTCATTTTCAATGCATTAGTTCTCTCTTTTTCCTACTAATTATCACCTTAAATTAACAATATCATTCAAAGACATTTCTTTAAATAAACCGAATATAAGTGAAACAGGAGTCTTGAGATGAAATATATTTAAAAAATATATAATTTAAAATATTTATTGGAGTATGTGACAATTCAATATTTTATGTTTTTATATTTCAAAAACACACTTGGATTAGATCTAACATATTTTAGACATATAATTATTCTTTTGAAGTTGTAAATTTAACTAATATTAAATAACATTGTACACTTTTGTACAAATGGTACATGTTATTTAGAAATTCATATTGTGTTTTAAAATTTTATTAAATTCTCTATTTTTTTTAATAAATATATTTTAAAATTATTAAGCTTATAAACTAATAATGTTATTTTATAATTTATATTTTACAATCTTATTATTAGACATGTAACGTACTCGTCTAGGTCCAATACAGTAGAAAAAGAGAGTGAGAGGGTGAAACAACATGTAGTCATCTCAAGCAATAAAAAATAAGTTACACGTTGTTTTCTTTAACTGCATGGGTTTTTTTGGCACCCTTCAAGATTACAGCGTCTTAGCGTTTCCCTATTAAAGTTTAATTCTGTAACAGTTAAATCCTTTTGTTTTCTCATCAGACCTTATAAAAAATTAACATCTCTCCAATTACATTAAATGCTTCTACTTTTCAATTTCATCTCTTACATTGAAGGACAAAATGTTAAGAACAATCATAATAACGACGACATTAGTCAAAATTAGGATTAGATATAGTTTTTCAAACTTCAAGGTAGAAAATTGAAAAAAATTCAACTTGATGAGTGAAAAGTGAAAATTTCTCATATATTTTTTTAAGGTGAGTGTGGTGACATAAACGGTTCTAGTCGTGGATCCAATACCAAGAAGATTAGAAAGGAAACATCTGTATATAGCTCTACAAGGAAGAGCAGGTTATAAGCAAACAATAGATATTGTGACTGAGTAGTTGTTAGCCTCCATTGAGAATTAATTGAGATGTAAACTGAAAAATAGGTATTGTGATATATAACTATATAAGTGACTAGGTGAGTGATTGCAATGTCCCGAATCCCACTCTGTGGAAGAAACCTAGTTTGTATCATTGCAATTCTGCTGGCGATTAGTGAGGACAACAAAGAATCCAAATCTCAAAATGCCATTGGCTACAGGTCATGCACAAGTTTCAGTGCATGATCATCAGCGCTAGGCCTTTTCCGGAAATGACAAACAAAAATGTCTGGCTTCTTGTTTTTCTTTCTTTCTGTCTCAAGTATTCTAACACTAAATTACATCTAGATTTCCACCCAATTCGACACTTCGGCAATTCCTCTCTTCCGTGATATCTTCGCAGAGGCACTATTCGAGCATCTGGCCCTGGTTGTATCTCTCACGTATTAGTCAATGAATGAATATTAATCCCTGTGAATCGTGCTCCTTCCAAACAAAAAAGGACAGATCCTCTTTTCTTTTGTAGTTGTGCTGGCATAGCGAAACCTGAGATTAAGAGGGCTATTCTTCCAAGAGCTGTGAGGAGAGAATTCATGTGAGCTGTGATCATGACTGCAGAGATCAATTAAAAAATTTAAAAAAGCAATGCTCATATGCCCATCCTGAGAAGGTCCAATTTCTCTGAGTTATGGCACACTGTTTTTAAATAGGCTGAAAGGTTTTAATACATATAAACAATTTCAGTATTTAATTACGGCACCGTTGCATCGAAATTTTAAAACACACCCTGAATAGTGAATACCATTCTCAGCTTATTTTTGGGCAATGACATCTTACCTGTACGTAGTATATTCAGAGGTGCAACGTAATATATTCTCTATTCTCAAACCCTAAGGCAGCCACCAGCTCCATTGGCTCTCTCTTGCCCTAACACTAGATTACTATAGAGAACCATCTTTATTTAGGCTTTCATCTTATTGATCGAAAAAGTTAAGTACAACTGGGAGGATATGTTATAAAGTATCCTCAACCATAATCATCAATCTACAATCTGAAATAATCTATGTTATCTTCCACTTAGCACCATATTCATGTCCAACATATAAGCCAGACATCTATGTTATCTTTCTTTCATCTCCAATCAGTAAATTGAAGACAATTCTCACGTCCAGACATCAAACTGTAATTTACGTGTTCCGATTCCTCCTCCAGTTTTATTTTTTAAATATCGATATACATATATTTTCTTCTTCTAGTCCGTAAAATACGACTTGAGAGGAAGTAAAAATTCTACTCTTCCTTCCTGACCTCCTCCGGTCCTCTGGGCCTTTTTTCAAAAAATAAATATCTCTCCCCTTGTTGAGAGGAGGAAAAGGCTCAATCATTCTTCATTTGAATCTGAGAGTTCCAAGAATTGTCTGTGGTAAGCATACAAAATCTTTGTTGTGATTTTATTATATTATCATTAATTCCACAGACCAGAGCTGGCCCACTTTTATTTGTCATGGTTAAAGGCGAATATATTTGCTGTACTAGATCTGTATGACCCGCAGTTGTTTTTGATTTAATGTGGTTCTTTAAGAGCAGACAAGAATTTCTAGGGATGTGTTCCTCATCAATAAAATAATTAACCAAGTTGTATGAGGTTCTTTGGCAAGTAGGCTACTTGCATCAATGTGCACAGTTTCACTCATTTGTATAGTCCTATATAAAAAGCACAAAAAGGAACTCCAGTATTTAGATCTCAACCTTTCCATACACCATTATTTACGCATGAATATTATGCAAGAAAAAACAAGGCACCTGCTGTGAAATCCCATTGAATTTTCATCCATCTTTATAACCAAAGAGAGATAATTTTTTTGAGACAAATGATATGACTGTTGTTGCCATCATCATCTCATCAGGCCATCATAACATGTTGTAAGTCCACTTGCAATGCATAACATGTTTTAAGTCCACTTGCAATGCTTTTACACTGTGTCTACCCTGTTATTCTTTTAGATTTATTTACTTCAGTGTTAAAATTTAGTGTGCCTGACATTGACTTTTATACATTTGCATAAATATTTCTATAGTCTAATTAGAAAGAAAGGAACAACAGAATTTTTAAGAATTCATCTAGAAATATTTACATGATGGTTAATGATATTTTAAATTTGTCTCATTGTTGGATTGAAAATTTAGATGTAGATTTTGAAAAAAATGAGACTGCAATCTATTACTTCATTTCAGTAGAATAGAAACATGACATTGATCCCTTGACTGTGAATATTGCTCAAATTGGTGGAGAAGATAATGCCTCCACTCCTGTCTTGATGAGGGGAACCCTCTGTGATGATTAAATCCTTGTTAACCGAATTTTTTGATTACCTTTGCTATCTTTTTGAGGATCTGTAATATTAAACCTTCTGCACTATGCTATTTCCTTCTAGACAGTTGGAGCTCAATTGTTATAATATTCATCCCAACTTTGGATTTTATGTGACTAAATTTTAGAATATATAAAAAAAACAGGTTATCGATTTCAAAAAAAAAAAATGCATAACATGCAGACAGGGAAGACTTACCATAAGCTTCAGACAGGAAAATAGACTGCAATATTCTCAGTCACACAAATTTATGAGATTGGTTGGGATAATAAAGACCCAGTTGCAAGCATACATAAAAGGGCTTCTTTTTTTTTGCCGGACCATATTTTTTTCCCATCTTTTTTTTTTTCTTTGAATGTCTATTTGTTTCCCATCATATCTTGCAGCCACAGGATGTGGACGGCTCTATTACAATTGCACAGTGAGGGAAAGGGAGAAAAGAAATTCAAAAATGAAACGAAATTCTCTTTTGCTTTGAAGGGAGACCCTGGCTGTGTGGCTGTCTAACAGGTGGACCTAAATGTATCTTCCCTCCATCCCTAGATTGATAAGTGTGTTATTTCTGTAGCATTGAACACTCTCCATCCTCCGCATATGACATATCCCACCATATACATGTCACTACCGCAGACATGCATGCATGCATCCTTTTCTTCCTGCTTCTGCATCTGAAAATGATTTTCTACCACTTTTTTTTTTCTCTTTCTCTAAAAGCTGAAAGAACTGTTAGTGTCCAAAACTAGAACCTAGCTTATTGATTATCATATTTTTTTTGTTTGCATCTATTTTGTTTTGTAGTCCATCTGCAATGCCCTTTGGAGAAGCGCAAATTTATGTCCTGCAAGAACTCCAACTTTGCTTGTACGTATTTGTAAACTACTAAACATGGAGTAATTTATATAACATTTTTTTTCTAAAAAAGGTATTATGCTTGAATTTATGTAATATTTTTTCTAAAAAATAATGTTTAAATTTTTATATGAGCATATATTAGGAGTGCATACTTATTATTATTGATTATGTTTTGAACTTGGTTAATCCATTTAACCAATTGTGTTTACGACGCATATATTATGTGAATCCAAGATGACCAATAAATAATCCGATTGAGGACATGATTATATCATGTGTGTGTGTTAAAGTTAAGATGTAGTATCTCATCTTCTTGAATTTTTAACCCTTGTTACCTTTTGTCAGAGATAATGTTGTTGGTGATTTTCTAAAAGTGTAGTCTTTATGATTTTAGATTTTACATCTTACACCATTACTCTCATCATACAGTGAAATATCTTAATTTGTTTGCTCTGAAGACGTAGATTATTTTAGTTGAACCTTGGGCATTATTATGTTTGCATATGTACTTTTATTATTATGTTTTTCATTTTCCCTTTTACCGTTTGATTATTTTTTGTAAATATAGACATGTTTTCCTAACAATAATTTATTTCAAATTATTGATTATCTCCAATCTTGTTTTCTCATAGAAGTACGTTATTTCCCATCTCCCATCATTATGGTACAATTCTAGTAGGATCAATTTTGTGTATATACCGACGGATATGTGCATAGAGGCCTTACCATGGTGCTTGATGTGAGTATCTTACTAAGTTTGTCTCTTGTATATTTTTATTGAAGTTTCTTTGGTGAATGTTTGCAAGTAGTAGGGTTCGTTCAAGTTTACCAACTTTAAAGAGGACGATGAAAATAAACAATCCCATTATTGCTCAATTAGGGGTGGACACCCAAATCTTTTAAATCGATTAACTAAATCGAACCATTTTTGGTGGTTCAGTTCAGTTTTTTAAATTAAGTGATTTAATTTAGTTTAAAATATCTTTAAATCAAACTATATAGTTCGGTTTGTAGTTTTAAGGACGGTTTAATCGAACCAAACCCAATCGACCTAATATAAGTTATATATGTTATTCAGACAATATTATGTTTTACTAAATTATGTTTAATTGTGGTTAATAACTTAATATACTGTTTAATTTTCATTTATCTTATAACTGATTATATTCTTTCATATTTTACTATCAATATTTTATTTTTTCTATATGTTTAATTAAATAATTAAACCAGGAATTGAATCGATTTTGAGTGGGTAGATTTGATTCAATTTTAATAGATAAAATGTCTCGACCTCAAATCAAATCAAACCAAATCATGTCCACTCCTGTGCTCGACTATTCTTTAGCTCTTCCTTAAATGAGGATTCTTTTGATTCCTGCGCGTTTCTCGTAATTAAATATCCTTGTGTCGAATCGATCTCTCGTGGACTGCTTTATTGATGTTCAAGCATTCAATTCAAACCTAATTGACTTTGAGCAAAACAAAAGAAAAAAAAAGATCTTACAGATCACATACTAGACACATCAATTTCTGATATCGACTGTTCGTATAGACGATGCTATTTCTACCAAGTACTCTGGCAAACTGTCTCTCATGAAAAATTAATAATATATAAGACCAAGTTGTCTTAAGCTTAAAATTAGATGACTATACAATGATTCAAAGATATCCACACAGGGAGGGAAAGAGAGAGAGGAACGAAATTACCTTATCACTTGCCCTTTTAATCTATTGGCCCAAAAAGGATCGTTCCGAGAACTGTCCTCATCACCTCGATAGAAGATAATGCAGCAAGTTGCCGCACACGTATATTTTTCTGCAATATGTACAGAATTACTTGATAAAAATTCTCTTCTTCAAACTTTTATTTGATAAGAACTCTATATATAAGGGCTTTTAGCCTTCCTCATAGCTAAATCGGGACTCTTCTTCTTTTGGCTACTCCTATTTCCAATAGCTTGTGATGAAACCCACCCACCCACTCCATCCACCCAATGTTCAGCTCCCAGTGCAAAACCTGAAGAGTTTTGGAGCCTTCGGCCTCTCATCAGTAGCCTTGCATGGAACTGTAGGAAGAATGATGCAGCCAAGGATGACTTGCCGACACTTTGCTATAAATTCTATTCTACATATGAGGAATTTGGTTACATAGAAGTTGGCAAGTTGTCTTTGGCTACATGTTGCTTCCTGCTGCTCATTCCAGGCTCCTGATGACAAATACTCAGGCAAGCTGAATGCTTGGAGACAAGTATGAAATCAGATATGTTATTCTTGTGTACTTTTTTTAAATTCATGTTTCAATATCCTTGCTATTATTGTGGTTTGATTCATGGATGATATTTGTTTCTTCTACTTTGATTGGGTATATCGAGTGATGTTATTTGAAATTACTACCACAGAAACTCTATGGAAGCATTGCCATTTCAAGCATCCATTAATCCATATTAGTTGGCGGAAGTGCAGTCCCCTCAACAGATTATTTTTGTTTCACCTCTTTTCTAATTGACACCTATTGCTTGATATCATATTGCTGCTTTTGATAAACTACTCCTACCCTAGTTAAAGGTTTATGGTCTGTTTATATCTATGAATGTTTCAGATTAACAGTTCTCTTGCATATGGAGAGAACTGTGAAAGAAGCGATAAAAAGGTATGTAATTTGATGAATTACCCCTTCTGTGACCAATGATGAAGCATGAAACAGCGTATGGAATATTTTCCAACCTTTCTTTGCAGGTTCATAATGTCGGTTCATCTTTATCTTGAAATAGTGTATTTTTTTGTCTATATATGAGAATGTCCGACTTTTCACTTGCTGCCAATGTCTATCCTTCCATAGGCCAATTCTTTTAAATTTATCAGATTTTCATTATTCTACAGGGAAAAGAAGAAGCGATGCAAGTGATTCCAGCATCATGAAGTCGTTATGACTCAAAAGAAATTATGCTATCATGTGCATTGGTTTCTCCATTTTTCCCTCGACTTTCAGGCTTTCTCTACTTCTACACAGTATATATAACTAGAATATATAAAAAGAAATCTTTTTCAGAATTTGGTTTCCCTTAACAATTGAGTTTGCTCCGGTTCAGTGAATTTATCTAACTAGCCATGTGGATTGTTAATAGCAATTTGTAGATCTGATTGTTCTATTCTCAGCTTCACGTACATGAGATTCAAGACTGACATCCTCATACGTTTGTAGTTTGAAATATTCGTTACATGTGCTATTTGATTATCTGGTCTGAAACAGATAAGAAAGACAGAATTTACACATGCTTGCTCAACTCCAATAGAAAATAACTTTTAAACAGAATAATAATATTATTAGAATCTTAATATTATTTTTTATTTATTCTTGTTTTTCTTATTATACATTCAAAGGGTGGAGATTCGAACCCTAGTGTCCTCCTCCTCCTCTAGATTTAAAAGGTACCCTTGTTTACTCCTTTTCAAAGTTGCAGACCGTCAAGCCTTTTATCGTACATTGGTTAATAACTATGTGTCGAAGACATGGGGCAGTGACTTATGATTTGCTCAATTGTATCTGAGATATGCTAATGTTTCTTTATTCTCATATTCCTTTCAGTTCTCAAGAAAATTTTCTTTATCAAGTTTTTGTCACTATGGGCTGCAATCTAGTAGAACATGTGCTTGACATGGAGCACAGAACATCGGGTGCATTTCGCTTCTCAACATAAGGAGATGTTTTTAGAAGTTTGAAATCACCTATTCTCATGTAATGAGCTTCATGTTTACCAAATACTAAGAAAAGTAATTTTCCTATGGCAAAGTATTTTTGAAGGTTGTTTCCTGTTGCAAAGGTATTTTAAAGGGTGTAAATTGTTAGAGCTAAGTTCATGTTGGACTTTCTTCGATGCTTTCATTTTTATTTCTATTTCTGTTCCATTTGTACTAGCATTTCTTTTAAAAATGATAACTGAGGCTGGTCCTTAATAATATTGAACCTAGACTCATTTCCCATAAAATTCGAACAAAGGTCTCATAGTTGATTTTTATACTTACATTTGTATTAAAAAATTAAATAAAATGTGTGTGGTTTACACACGCGCACACACACATATATATATTTGTTGACCTTTTCATCTTTTTTTATTTATAAAATCAATACATATATATATATTTTCTCCCTGATAGATTCGAACTTAAAAAAGAATTGTGAATTCCACTCTCTTTAACCAATTACAACATAGCAGTTGATTTTACCTTTCCATCTTTGTCACTACCATTTGTACACTGAATAAACCATTCACTATAGGACAATTTCTGGAACAATACAATATAACTGACAGCACCCTCCTCAAATTCAAAATGTTTCTGTATGTTATGGAGAGTTTTTGTTACCATCATAGTGGAATAAACAAACTTTACAGTAAAATAAAACAAGAGGAATGAGCAGCAATGCAGAGATTTCCACAGTTCGATTATGCTTTCTTAGGTTCGTGAGTTTGAGAATACACCTATTATGAAGTATAAACACACAAGCATGTAAACAAAAAGAAACACACAAGAATGAAACACAGAGAAGAGAGGATGTTGTAAATACTTAGTGTGAATTTTTATCCAAGGCAGGTATATACACACATAGTCATTGGAAATTGCACGTACGTACATATCACATAGTGATGATTGATGAGTTGTGCACGGTTGATTTGGCTATGGAGTCCCAGATTTGATCATGGTTCGTCATAGTGTTAGTCCATTGAAGAAGTCATGCCCTAGTCCTAAACACTCAAGTCCTGTTTCAAGAAGAAAACTTGCACATAATGTTTCAATAGTCTTCCCTAAGAGACGGCAGATACCTGCATGAAAAAGAATATACATTGGATCTCTAGCACAGGAATTCGATGAATATAAACATTGACGATAATGAAATTATTATAATGAGACCACAACATATAGTCAATTCAATTAAACCTGATGGTTTTTCTCAAGGAACTATTGAATTGATTGTAATGCCACTGTCATTTTCTATGACTGCATTTTGTCTTCTGAAATATTTCTAAATTTAAATTGTTGTCATATGTCTTACCGTCTTTGAAATTTAACACCACTTTTAATGCTCATAAACAACATCAGAGCTTTCGGCCAACTTATTGTAGGGAATCCTGAAGCTTTCATTTCAAGCCAAATATTTAGTCTGAATTTTTTTGGAAGATGAAAGAAAGATATATACCTGGATCTTGCTTTTCTTCTACAGGATTTGTACAGGACACTTCAAACTTGCCCGAAGCATCATTCTTCAGATCAATTGCTGCAAGATAATTGACCAAAAACAAAGATAATCTTGATCTCATCGAACTCACTCTATGGTTATTGTCCTCTGCATGGTGTGCTTGAACTCCACTGAAATGTCCAGGTGTTCCATTTTTTTCTAGAGCATTATCGACTGATTTGGAACTTTTTATCATTCCCTGGTCAAACAAATTAGATTGATCTAGATAATCTTGGATTTCCTTTGGTTCTAGATCGGTCTTCTTTTCTTCTTCAAGTGAACCTTTGAGATTCCCACCTGGATAGACATTCTGTTGGGGATTCATGTCACAAACAAACCAATCAATCACAAGAACACCAAGATTTACGTGGTTCGGAAGTCCTACTCCACGGACAGAGAAAGAGAGAGGTGGTGTTGCACTATGAAAGGAATCGAAAGAGGATATACAAATGGTTAAGGCATTGGGTATTTATAGAAGTTCCCAGACCATAACCATAAGGGTAATTTGGTAATTACCTTTTTACAAGTCAATTCTACAAATCTCCACCTTGACTTGGAAAAGTAAAACCTGAAATAGGTACAAGTCAAAGATAGGATAAGTAACAACAGCAACCTCTCTAAAAGAAATCTCTC
>JAMKQA010005851.1:0-18599 GCA_024699735.1 Posidonia australis | reverse complement strand
AACAACTATTGATTCTTGATTTAAAGGTCTTAACATTCAACATATTTTGTTAAATTCTAACCGTTAAATTTTAGATTAAAAATTAATAGTGAATATAATTCAAATTAGGATGAAATCTTAACACATAATAGATTATATTATAAATTAACTAATTATATAATTAGATTTTATTTTAAAAAACAGAAAACTAAAACAAATGGGGTGTTCCTGTAGACACCTACACAAACTATTTCCTGATTTTTAAAAAATAAGGTGCCTACAACCATGTTGGCTGTAGGCACCAACTAGAAGGAAAACATACAAAATCAGAATAGATTTTTGTTAAATTCTCACCACATCTTTATGTGCCAATAAGTTGTTGAGACGAATCTTTCTGAATTGAATCTGAGTACTGAGAGACAACATGTAGTAATGTAAAAGAAATCCACAATAAATAGAGAAGGAACAGAGAGTTTTTTCCCTGAAATTTCTGAATTTATTTACAATTGTCACTAAGCTACCAATAAATTTCATTACATGAACAAGCTGCATGTCAAAAATGGTTGAACCTGTTCTTGTCTAATATGCCTAGTCCTCAATCAACAAAATACTTTGGGTTGCAGAATTTTCTCTATCCCTTCACTAACAATCAAAGTGAAAGAAAAATGCAGGACTAACCATCTCTCAATTGTTTGATAAGTATCGACCAAGAAGCAGTCAGTAATTATGAATCTCAGTGTCACAGACTTACAGTTAGTAAGCTACCAGTAGTCTTTGCACGAGCAAGCTCCATTACTAAAATGATGAAACCGCTTCCGGTCTCTCAATACAATGTACCGGTCCTCGATCAAGGAAATGAGTTTGAAAGCAGAATGACAATCTCCACAACAACGTAAATTCTGCATGATTCTAATGGGTATTTCTTTTGCAACAGCAATGAGAGCAAATGCCACAGCTAATTTTTCACTGTGGTGTAATAGAGCTCTCTCTTTCTGATCTGGTTCAAGGTCATGCAAAACAAAATTTGTATCTGGAATGTACCCAGCTTGCTCCATTTTGATCTTGAGCTCCTCCAATTTTTGATAAATGGACTGAATTGAGGGATGAGAATTTTCATTTGTAGAGAATTCATGAGTGTAGCCTCTAATTTCAAGCCAACTGCTAGAAGGCTCTTTCCTGATCCCTTTGCTTTTCATCCCAGTCAAAACATTTGCCTTTGTCTCCCACATTCCCATGGATGCATGTATATTTGATAGAATTGTGTATGCGGAAGGGTTATTGGCTGTATTCTGTAAAATCTTCTCTGCAGCTATTTCCCCCAGTTCTGTATTTCCATGGAACATGCATGGGGCAAGCAATGCTTCCCAGACCAAATGATTTGGCCTACAAGGCATGGTATCCATAAAGGCAATCGCATCATTTAGCTTTCCGGCACGACCATATAGATCAACCATGCAAGCATAATGCTCCATTTTTGGCTCCATTCTATAAACCAATATCATCAAATTGAAGAAGTAACAGGCTTCATCAATCCTACCAGCATGGCTGCAAGAGACTAACAAGCCTAGGAAAGTATAATCATCAGGTTCCTTACCTTCTTGTTGCATATCGTAAAACAAGTTGAGTGTCTCTCTGTCGAAGCCATGCTGTGAGAAAACTGCTATCATCGCATTCCAAGAGACAACATCCCTATCAGTCATAGAATTGAACAATTGTAAAGCTGCAGCTATATCTCCACATTTTCCATACATTGTGATAAGAGAATTTGTCACGGATAAGTCAGAACCAAGCCCTGTTCTCACAACACTTGAATGCATTTGTTCTCCAATGAAGAGGCTCCCCAGTGTGGAACATGCATGGATGATGCTTGTGAAGTTGTATGACGATGGAACCTGACCTTCTCGAATCATTTCCAGAAACAATGAGATTGCTCTTTCTTCAAATTTATTTTGCACATAGCAAGTTGATAATGCAGTCCAGGAGATCTCATCTCTTTTCTTCATTTGTCGGAATACCATCTCTGCCTTTCTAAATTCATGACATCTTCCATAAAGAGTGATTATAGCATTGCCCACGGATGTGTCAGATAAAAAACTATTTCTTACAGCAAAACCATGAATCTCTTTTCCAGCTCCTAGCATCCCCAATGAAGAGCATGCCCCTAGAATGCTGGCAACAACAAATGGATCAATCCTGATTTTCTTCTCTAGCATCCCATGGAATACATTCATCGCCTCTATGCTGGATCCATTATGAATATATGCCATCAGTAGAGAAGTCCATGAGACCACATCCATACTTCTCAGCATAATAGAGAGCTTGACAGCTTCATCCAACCCCTCACACCTCCCATACATAGCAATGAGAGCACTCCCCAACAATTCATCCAATTCAATTCCAAACTTCACCATGCATCCATGCACTTGCTTAGCTTGTCCCAGCTTTCTGGGTTCATCAAAAACCTTAACAAGACTAGTGAAAGTCATATCCACAGGCCATACTCCATCACCAATCATATCTCCAAACAACGCAAGTGAAGCATCTCTATATTGTTGCTTCCCATGGTTTGCAAAGCAAGTAATCATGGTTGTCCAAGAAACCACATCTTTATCAGGGTTATGCTTGAAGACACTCCATGATCTTTCAACATCCCCACACTTAGCATACATATCAACAAGTGTGCTCACTATATACGTATCATACACACAACCGAACTTGGTTGTGCTACAATGGAACTGCATCCCAGTCCCTAAATCTCTTGCACCGGCACATCCCTTGAGAATGCTTCCAAAAACGAATTTGTTTGGAGCAACACTGCCATCGTCCTCACAGCCTTCTCCATCGGTTTCACCAATCCCTATTCTGCAATCATGCATCCGTTTAAACAACAGCACTGCATCCCTCAGATTCCCGATCTGGGCATAGCTCAAAATCATGCCAGACCAAGAGTACACATTCCGTAGAGGCATTTCATCGAACAGGTTGCGGGCAGCACGGATGATTCCTTGCACTGCATAGGCACGGATGAGGCTATTGCAGATGAAGGTGGAGGAAGCCAGACCAGCCATTTTCATGAGGCAAGCGTGTATGCACCTAGCGTCCATGACATGGTGCTTGAGGAGGAGGCATAGCTTGGCGTAAAAGCTTGGTTGGTCGTAGCTTTGTCTGAGGACTTCCATTGTCCGGTATACAAAGTAGGACAAGGACGGTCCAGGGAAAAAGATCCAACACTAGCACCCAAAAATCAAAGGAGGAGTGCTCATTCCAGCAATGGAAGAGCATCACTCAGAAGAATCAGATTGGCGTCTTTCAAGAACTTGCAGCACACAACAAATGTATTGCGTACCAACAAATGTCTTGCATATTTCTCATTGGAGAAGTGCCCAAGAGAGATTCTCCATGAGTTTGTAAAGGAACTATCACGTTGCTAATGACTCAGTTGGATGCATTGTCATATTCACCGATATTAGATTATTGATGAGATTTTCTAAACAATTTTCCTTCCATTTGAGCGTTAATGATTATTTTATCATTAAGATGGTGATGTCATTCCAAAGAAGCAAGCAAAGTTACGCTGTGGTTGTACAAAACTTCGAGGTCAGATCTCACATCAATATCAAAAATATATATACTTGTGCATAATTGATTGTAAAAGATTTCCACCAACCAGCCTTGACCAAAAACAAATCTCCAAAGAAGTAGATGAAATCCTCACATCCAGGTACTTCACGATTCGAATTACCGAAGAAAAAAAATTTCCACCTATTACTCAATGCACCAAACATATGAAATTATAAAAATAATCAACGAGGAAGGGGATTCCCCTGCGCACAAGACAAAAGAATTGTATGTAACTAGCAAGTTCAAGTGTTCAACAGTAATACTAATTCCTAAACCTTGGTTAAATACCATTAGTCAAGTACAACAATCTAAAAATTGTGGTAATTTCACATCCAACACAAGATTGCAACAAAAGCTAAATAAAGCAGATGTGCAACGAATACCTCCTTAGAATAACAAATGGAAATTGTATTTACAACAACAACTAAAAAAACACGTACTATGTCAATGCTACAGTGTCTCAAACGACAGCTTTTGACAAGAGCACAAGTTTTATTTGGCAGAATAAGCCAGAACAAAAATCAGAGCCAAAATTGCTTCATTATGTTGTATTTTGAACCAAGCTCCGTCACGTATCACCAAATGAGCTACTTCGTACGTGGTAGCTGTTAGAGTGCAGCACGGCATTACAATGGCAGCTTGCTTCGCCAGCATCAGATTCTCTATGCTTTTAGATTCAACAGCTATGTTTTGTTTTTAGATTCACTTCAAGTATCATGGATGCCTCATCACAGTAATATATAACTAGCCAACTGCTTTAGTTTTGCTTTCTTCTCACCAGGTTTTGGACAAACAATTCTCCTGCCCTATAGGAGGAGCGAACCTGACAAACCAACATGGAGCAGTGAATTGACTAGTAAGCACTATGAAGTAAGAACCAGATGGTATAATCTAACTCTGAGTATTGCAAAATAAAAAAGGACTTCGATTATTGCAATTTTAAGGTCAAACTTCAAGGATTACCAGAGGACCACTAGCAACATAACTAAAACCAAGCGACTCTCCATATTCTTTCCAAAAAGCAAACTTCTCAGGAGTGACATATTCCTTCACTGTCAGATGCAATGGAGTTGGCTGCAAGTGACCTCAACACCCATATTAAAATGAAAAAAAAAGGAAGCAAAGGTAGATTATGCACCTCAGTCACACACTAAAATAGATTTCAGGTTAACTAACCTGTAAGTATTGTCCTAGTGTCAAAATATCAACACCAATGGCCCTTAAATCAACCATAGCTTCCTTCACCTCATCATCTGATTCTCCAAGGCCCAACATTATAGAAGATTTTGTTATCATACCGTCTTTACACAGTTTTGCATGCTCCAAAACAGACAAGCTCTGCTGATACCTAAAATCATTCAAGCAGATGAGTTAACGTGTGGCCATTTCAAATGTTTAACTGTAAAGTATATATAGCTGTATCTACAATTGTGCGACCAAATATATATATATATATCTATAATAGCTCTGTGTGTGTGTGTGTGTATAAAGTATATATAGCTGTATCTACAATAGCCCAATATGAATCAACAATGATCATGGTTTTCCAAGAGAGTGAGCTGATGCCAAGGATTGCATATGTAACAACACAAAAAACAAATTGGGGGTTAAAATAATCATTACTCGTTATGAAGAATTTTAAAAATCTATTGCGTAAATTCTATGTTTTATAGCTTTGAATGTTCATGATCACTATGACAACTAAAATATGGTTATTTTTAAACACAATCTGGTTTATTTCCAATGGACAAAGTAATGTACAATAAACACGTTCAAGTAAACTTGTGCATACTAACGTAGAGTTTCAATAAAAAAAGCCATATTGCCTTAATTCACACTATATGCCTATACAATGTTGTCTATACAAAGTTTTCCCTTGGGAAGCTACAAACGCAGCATTGATGCATTACCAAGAGTCCAAGTCCAACCCTCTAGAACTTTGGGAATCAAACCAGTTTATCAAAGTTCAAGAAAGTGAACATTTAGCTCCCCCATTACAATGTCTGTAATTCTTTAATTTGACATTAAAAAAAATTGAAGAGAGAAAACAAACTTGATCCAAGTGCCAAAACTATAACGTAGGTCATGCTCACCCTGCTCTTGAGTCTCTGACAAGTCTTTGAAGACGTTTCACAGTCTCTATGTTATGAGCAAACACATCTAAACCAGAATGCACCAAACTCGACACAGCATGCAAATCTCCTCTAAAATCAGAAGTTAAACATTCTACCATGATATCAGGTTTGAGATCCTGCACAAAACAACCAAAAGGCGTGTATTTTGTGAATATAGGAAAAAGATAAAGAGCAGCAAATATGCAGCAAAGATTAGCTGCAAATGCGATATGCATCTTAGGAGACAATAAGAACAAGACTATTGCGGTGCTTTTTTTTTAAATGGTTGTCTAAGCATCACGGGGCTAGTTGATAAAGGTTATTTGCAAATAAAAATGATGGGTTCATGCTGCATTTTTTTTATATTTTAGGTGATGAAGTCAATAAATAACACACTAGCAATTAAAAAAGCATAAGAAATTACCTTCATCGCTTTAACAGTCTGGGCAAAATGGCCACTTCCGCCATCGGGTAGGTCATCCCGGTCAACACTTGTCAGAACAATATACTCAACGCTGCCAATTTATCAGAATACAGAATTCTAAGTTCTCTTTGTTTGTCCTTTAAGCAGTTACTAAAATATTTAAGTAAGCTCAAACGTGACAAGTGTACATGCTAACAATAGAAGGAAAGAAGAAATGAAAGTCCTGATGGAGAAGGGAACCATGCTTCCACCAGCGACTAATTCACAGAAATTTTATGAAAACTTTATAAAATATTTAAAAAGATGTTTACTTTTTAACTACAATCTCAAAATTAATTAAGTACAAATATATCCCCCAGTCCCCCCCAAATAAAAGAAAAATCAAAAGGAAAAAAGACTCGAAGAGCACCTACCCCCAGCTTGCAATGGCTCTGGCAGTATTTTCAGGCTCCGCTGGATCTGGCGGAGCAGGATTCCTGCTCGTTTTGACAGCACAAAATCTGCAGCCTCGAGTGCAGGTATCACCTAGAAGCATAATAGTGGCAGTTGCAATACCATCTCCTTCTCCTCCTGCACCTCCTCCACCATTCCAACACTGCATTACCCACAGAAACACCATTTTATAAGACGATAGTTGCTAGTAATCACAAATCCTATGAATTATAAATTGGTTTCTGCGTGTGATGTTAAATACAAGTTCAGAAAATATTGCAAGGACCTAAAAAAAACATAAATGTGCTACATGTTACAAAATCCCACGAGTAAATAGTGTCTAGAAGGAGGACATGTCAAACACCAAATAAGCAAACAAAAAATTGTCCAACTAAAACCATGACTTGACAAAAGCAAGCTATATACTAAATGTCCTGAAACCAGACAACCATTCAAACGAAATACACTGATCGCAACAAACTAGAAATCAACAAAACACCTCCCCACAAGAACGGATACGACCCAACACCCAATTAAGCTTGAAACTTCAAAACCATACAAAAAGACACAATTTTTCTTAATTAAATCAAACCAGCAGTTGAAAGAAATACATTTGATTGACAACAAACTAAAAATCAAGAGAAACACATCACCACAAGAACCCCCAAAAAAAAAAAAAAAAAAAAATCAGGACCCAACACCGAATTAAGCATGAAATTTAAAGACCAATTAAAAAGAAGCAATCTTCGATAACATTCTCCAACCATCTTCCTCTTCTCACCTCCCCAATATTGGGACACTGTGCCTCGACACAAACCGTGTTAAGCTTCAACTCCGAGAGCGACTCCTGCAGCTTCCCGTACTTCTCCCCCTGCGGCGCCCTTTGCCTCAGCCACTTGGGCTTCTTCACGCTCGGGTCTCTCCCGGTGTGCGGCCCCATGTTCCCGCCAGGGTACGGCCCCATCTTCCCGGAAGAGAAGGAAGCCGACTCGAACAGCTTCGGCGGTGGTGACGTGGAATGCGAAGCACCAGCGGACTTGGAGGAAGAATCCACTGCTTCGGACCGGGCGAGGGAGTGAAGGCGCGGGTTTTGGGTTCTGGGTCTTGAGGATGTGAGTGGGAGAGGGGAGATGGTGGGATTGGCGAGGGTTTTCTTGAACATCTCTGGAGGATTGAAGGATCGAACGAGCGAGGGAGCCAGGAAGGAGGAGGACTGGGGGAGGAGAGGAAATGAGACAAGGGTAGTACCGTAGGGTTGGATGGTGATCTCTTGATCTGCTCTACTGGATTCTCCGCCTCTCCACCGCAAGCAGAAGTTCGTTCAAATCAAGGTAATATGTTTCAATATTTATTCAAAGCGTTTGCGTTTCCACCAGTGACCACTGGATCTTCGGGAAAATCGATTCTGGTCAAAACTGAAATACAAAAGTTGTACCAAAATAATTAACACGACCGGAAATTTGACTGATGCAATCAATTTATTTGAGAGCTGTTTTTCTGCACTCAATATATCGTGTACTAGTTACCACTAGTTTTGTTGAGAAACGCAGATATCTTCATTAAGTGGATGCATAATGATAAGTAATAAAGATTATAACAAAACTTCTTTTGTTTGGACTGTGAAGGTATGATGCTGCCCACATTTATACAACATAAGATAACGTATTTCTAGACAATGTCTCATTGTTGACCGGGAGAACTCTAAACTCAGTCACAGGTTCGAATCCTGGGACATGCATAAAAATTCTCCTCTTACTATCTCAACCATTAACCAAAAAAAAAAAGATAACGTATTTCTCCATGTAATCTTAAAGCTTGAAGCATTCTTTACATACTTAAGAAAACTTAAAATCATTACTTTGTGTACTAACTATTAAGGTAACTAAGTAACGTTACAAGAATATGAAAGAAAAATGTTAACTTCGTAAGGGAATACAAATAAATATGAGAGTAAATTCTTTAATAATATCATCTACTATATTTGTTTTTTCACTTTAGTAGTCTCATTTATAAAATCCTTCACTCTAATATTCTTAATTATTATTCTTAGTGAATTTAATACTTCTATTAGAAAACATTTATTTTAAAAGAAAATGACCAAAATACCCTCAACGGACTACAAGCAAATCAAGAGAAAAAAAAAGAATTACAATAGATATCTACATAAGGAATCCATTCCGACATCTTCTAGTGGAGGTGTAGCATAGTAAACTCCACAATCGATCTCATCTATCATCACACTAATATTGAACTCCTGTGCTCCATCAAGAAAAATTAAAAATACTAAAAGCAAGTCTAGACATTGTCTCCTTCTTCCCTTTGTTCAGATTGATGAAAAGAGAGGAAAGACTTTAGTTGTTCAACACATCCGTCGTCCTCTCCTCCCCTACACTCATCTCCATCCATCGATGTCTTCTTAGAAGCCCCAGAGAAGCCTAGAGGAGATCCAGGACATCATCCTCCACAAGATCTTCGTCCTCCTCATCGACGCTAACTCCAACAATTTTGTCTACCTCAAGCTCACAACCACTGACTTCCTCAGTGAGAGCAAGCTCCAAATGCTCTCACGAAACCTATGGAGCGAGTCCTCTCGCCGAATCATACTTTAGGCTCACGAAATCCATGTTAAGGAGCTAATCCAAGTAGTGAGTCCGATGAGCATTAAGGTTGAGGATGAGCAGGCCTTGACGACTCTGATTCATTCCTAGAGTTCTTGCTCTTCAAGTTCCTAGTCTAACGATGTAAAAATCGAAGAAAATAAAACAAGAAGGTCATAAATGTCATCTCATGTTAAAATTTAATGACCTTACCACAACTATTGTAAATTGAAAAATAATATAACTTTAACGTACTAGAGTGAATAATTTTATAAACAAGGAACTAAAGTATAGTTGAAGGTGTCGTTAAGGAATTTACTCTTTTCTCCACGTTCAGTAACTAGATGGTCTTAAGAGGTGGTTTAGTGCCAAGCTTTTCCTATGCAAAAAGTGCATGCATATAAAGTCTAAGTAAGTTTATCATCGTGGGTTAGCTTTTCTTTGAAAGAAAATACTTCAACCGGAAATTTGTCTGATGCAATCCTACAAGATGAAATTCTTGTTCCAATCAAAGAAGGTAAAAAGATGACACCTAAAAATGAGACTTTGTTTGATAAAATAGGCGTGGCTCAGGCTTACAAAACATCTAGAATATAAAAACAAAAGATGGAAGAAGAAAGTAGTGGAACCACCTCATACTGTAACTAAACAAGATTTGTGGACTGATCAAATATCCAATCCATTAAAGATATTCATATTCAAACCTATAAAATGTAGATATCAGTAAAGATAATTCGTCAATAACCTTATCTGCTTTGATTGGATCAACAACCTCACTAGGCACATCGACTGATTGGTCACAGTAGTTAATCAAATCACTAGAAAAAATATATACTGATTTCTGAAACTTGCTTATTCATTCTACTAAATTAAGGACTACAAATGAGACATCCATTTTTCCCCGTATTCACATAATTTTTCTGTAACAAACATGATATTACGTGACACATGATCAAATCTGCTCTAATCTTATAATGACATAGAACAAACTCAAAATTGAGATAAATACAGTAAAATAGGAACCACTGTCACATATCAAGGAGAAAACTCATCAAACAGATCCATTACTTTAATTTGTGGGATATGATTGTTTACTTTTGGCTTCCATCACTTTTTTTTATGGGATATGATTATTCACTTCTGTCTCTATCACTTTAATTTATGGATTAACTGCATTAATCTATGAGTGATAATAGATCTAAAAGATGCCAAAATAGATGCTTCCTTGGAGTTTGAATTAGATGGACAAATAGACAACAAAACCAAGCAACAGATAGTTTACCTCTTATGTTAAAGGATGTGAGGAACATTCTCAGGATTTGAAGTTTTCTGGGAGCTACTATCTGACTCCATTGTCTTGTTACATAGACTCCACATGCTTCTCTATTGCTTGGATCGGATAATTGTGATTGTTGCTGAAAGGATTTCTGAATTACAGGAAAAGTAAATGGATCGATAGCATTGTCTGAACATGAGCGCCCACCATTGGAACCATCATAAATGGCATTGCTATCCAGGCCCTGTGGTACATGTGTCATAGGACTACCATCAACAATTGCAAGTTTACCGCCCATGTCAGCTTCCAAGTTCACTTTTTGGTTAATGTCAGTTCCAACACTTGATGTATCTGACCAAATTTCAATTGACTCTTCAAAGACCCATGATCTGAAGTTACTCATTGAAGGTGGGTTTTTCTCATTGAAGGTAGGATTTTAGAGAAAAATAGCTCTTTGAAGTTTCTCAATATACCCTTGTCATATGGATTTTCCTTCTTATCATAATTATATCGGAAGTTTTCATATGTTGTCTGCATCATCACCAAAAAATAGCCCACAAAACAAAAACAAATGATAGAAAGATATGATAATAGATAAAGTAGCATGACGTATAATTACGGAGGAAAAACCCATTTGAGTTTGAATGAACAAGCAGGGTACATAAACCACTACAATTTAATCTTGGATTGTTGTTAATAGAAGTGTCACAAGCCATAAATGCAAGCCTGATAGAGTTATAAACTTAAATTGTTTATACCACAGCTCAGTTTCATATGCTATCTAATTTTTTTAATGTCACACCTCAGTTTCATATGCTCACTACCATCTTGTTGAATAAAGGACAGGTACTCAATCACTCTTGACGGGTCATATACCAACTACAGTAAGTTACCCCAGGAAGCACATTGAGAGACTGGCGTGCGCAGGTTTAATATAGCAAGCTATAACACATGGTAATATTGAGGCTGATGATGTCGGTTTTCTAGTGATTTATGTCTTCAAGCTAAATAATATTTTCAAAAAACTGGCAGTAGGCTTTCATGATTGGAGACTGTTAGATTGGCAACATATGCCATATTGTTTGAACCATAGTGTGGCTGATCATTTAGAGAAGCTGGAAAAAAAGGACCCGAAGGTATTGTGCATGATTAGTCCAGAGGATGCCACCATAACCAACAAATGATGCATTTATATAGCAAACATGGAATTGGAGAAACAATTGACACTATTAATCATGTTTTTGCATGTACTAAACGTAAAGCACCCTGGTTCTCCATTCAAGTCGCCAAAATGAGGGTACTGGTGTCTATAATTGAACAAAGGAAGCTAACTACCATCAATAAATTTCAATGAAATGGTTAAGAAAAGGAACCTCTTTAACATGGTTCAAGATCATCTTGTAAATCAGCAGCATCAGCAAGAAGAAAATAACCTGATTGGTGCATATCAGGTACAGATGGGAAATCGTCAGTCCAACAAACCATACTGCTATGAAAGTATAAGCAATGAGGACGACTGATAGGACCTCCCCTCTTATTGTTCTCAGGAAGGATCCATAGTGCCTTCTCTCGCTAATTATGTTCAACCATGAAAATATGAAGGCGTATAGGCAAAGACAACTTGGAGATGATATGAATAGGAAGAAGGGACGATAGTTACACTGCAATTAAGTTCAATACATCCATGTTAGTCTTAAACAAACTTGGCATAAATGATTCAGAATTTTTTACCAAATAGTTGATAAATTTGAAACATGAATATATATTATATACCATAAGAGCCACAAAAAACAGTTAAACATAAAAAAACACCTAGGATAATTAGTTTTTCTCTTTCAAATATGACGAAATTTATATACCTTCTATAATAACTTAAGGCACATGCAAGGATGTGATGTAAATTTTTTAATATTACGCAAAGAACTTATATAGCAAACAAGCTGAAATATAAAATGGTTGCAATGGAGTTGCAGTTAGCAGATAAAAATATCGTCAATAGATGCTGAGGTCTTGATATCATGAGAAACTGTTCTGGTGGGTGGGTGAGAGTTGACATTATCTTGCAGTGGGTAATCAGAAGAGTGAAGCACCAACAAAGGAGAAGAAGTTCCATTTATATCAGTGTTCAGTATAATTTATGTCGAGAACCTCTTTTTCAAAAAAAAAAAGTTTTAGCTAAAATTCCTATGTCATCAAGAAAAATACAAAAATACCCCATAAAAAACCAACCATAGCATACCAGTCCACCACGTTAGGAACATTATTTCTTAGTGTACTCCATTTCCTTAATGCAAGAGATCTCTATGGATAAGACAAGCAAGAGAAAAGGAAGTATTCCATTGCCAAGTTTCTCCTAATTTTAACTTTCTATGCACACTATTAGATGATAAAGGTGTTTGTGAAAAAAACCCTTAACCAAATACAAAAATGAAACTAGTGGCTTAAGAACCAACCAGAAAAGCCAATAATCTGATCAAATTCTTGCACGTTAAACTTGGGCCAAGATTGTGACCAATCTTTTGAATTTAGAATGAACTAACTGGATTGAGAAGGAGCTTCACATCTAGATTGTCCTCAATGTCTTCTGCTAGAACATACAATATTTACAAAACATCTTCAATAGATAGAAGCATATTAGAACACATAAGCCACACTTGATGGACATAAACACTTTACTGTCCTTTTATGTTAAGAAACTACATTTATACGAAGAATGATATCTAAGACTTTACTGTCCTCCTCACGCCTATGCGTCCGATTGTAAATAGTTATTGGTCTTCGTAATAAAAGTGAAACTAAAAAAAATCTCCCTCCGCCCTCCTCTGTGCTCCTCGGTTCTCCTCTGCACTCATGTTTCTTCAGTGGTGGAGTTAAAAAATTTTCATTGTAGAGGCTATAAAAAATAAATTATCAAAGTAATTATAAAAATAATTGATATCATAATTATAATAGAAAAATATAACAACTTTAAAAACTAACAACATATATCTTTTTTACGAGGGAAAGAAGTTAAAAAGAGATTACAATAGCAATGATTTTATTTAAAGATTATTTACACAATAATAAGTGTTGGAGCGCTTTACATGTCATAAGACCTACATTATCAAAGACTCCTACTCTATCAAAGTTAACCTTCTGTGATGTCTTTGGTGCCTACCTATCTGCATGCTTACCGACTTCTTATTTATTAGTTTATTTATTCAATCATCACATAAGCAAAACTATCCCTTCCTTTTATAAAAAAAAATTCTACTGCATCCTTTTCCTGTTTGTGTCTCTATTCAACATATTAAATTAGATTAGAAACGAGAGTGTAAAGTAAGGGGCTTGATTGTGTTTCCTCTACTACCTTTTAAATGAAGTGAGTGATGCTAATGTAGATGGAATATAACAACTAGTCCAACCCCTAGGTTTGAATCTTGGGAGAACTTTAAACTCGTTACAGGTCTTAGGTTCGAATCTTGAGACATACATAAAATTACCATTTATAAAATAAATAAATAAAAAAAAGTCCAACCCCCATATTCACAGTTGTAGGAAGTAGTTAACAATTTACATGTTTTGTCTTGGGAGGAGGGTGTTTACAAGAACGCAACATGTTTAACCTTAGCTGAGCCTTCTTAAAAATCAAGCTTCTAACAATTTGCTCTTTTGTCTTATATAATCACTTTCCAATGCACAACAAGGATCATGGTAGGATTTTGTTTTGTTCTTCTTTTTTTTGTGAAAAGTGGATCATGGTTGTGTTATTTGTTGTTATTTTTTAGAGTTCAAACTTCACAACGTCGACAAAAGAAGGGAATTTTTTCAACCTTTTATTAAAAAAAACAAAATACGGGAATTTTTGGAGATTCTTGTTTTTGATACTAGTAAAGTAAAGCCTTTCTTGCTAATCTCATGCCTTAGTGTGATTGTCATGAAATGTTAACTTTAATATTTGCACAAACGAAAATTCTAGCTTGGAGTTGCATCTACATTTGGTTCTTCTATATATGTTAGATTTCTGACTTTGCTTAGTATTTCTTCCATGGATTCTAAAAGAATTGTAATTGTTTCTTTTTACAGGTTTGAAGCCCCACTCCTGAAGTATGGTAGTCTCTGTCGTCAATTTTCTTAATTTCTGTTAGAATTTTGTTATCAACATAACCAAGAAAATATCTTTTAATTCATTCGAAAAGATTTTTTTAGGAAAAGGTCGGTGTTTACTAACTATTATTATATACAATATTTAGATTCCTTTATCTTAAACATAATGCACAAAAAGATGATAATTTCTGCTTCAAAACTATAAAAAAAACTTAAATAACTAAAGATGGTTGTTGCAAGTTTTGTAAAACAAAGAAATTTATATGGGAATTTTGTGATCTCAAAGGGGTTAAGCAAAGAAATTAAGAACATTTTATTTTCTTATTTGAGTCTGCTCACATATATTCTCTTAGGAATTAATCTTTTTAGAATATAATGCACAAGAAACTGGCAAACAAAATAGTAGCTAGTGGATTCTTTGCAGTGGTTCCAGGCTTTTTCCATGGAGATCCTTGCAATCCTAGAAATTCTATATCATTGTGGATACAGTCTCATAGTACGATGTGTAAACTTAACCACATTCCTGATTTGTTTAGAATTGGCATATTTAACATAATATACATGCAACTTAAATTACCTTAGTAAACCATGGATACAAATGATATAACTCTTTATCTTATTTCTTCAGTAACAATAAATAGTTATTTTCTTATTGTTACTTATAACAATTCTAGCCACTTACAATGCATCTATATGGTTCCTTGATGACTTTTATCATACAAATATTAAGAAAAGGAATTTAGTATACGTTCTTGTAAACTATTTGCAAAATTATACATCTTAAAAGTCAAGCCACCAACCACGTTGTGTTCCACCACATGATCTCTGGGTTTGCTGAACTATTGAAAGTAGACTTTACTATAGATTCGACTAAATCCCTGGGTTACTCTAGAGTTAGGGTGAAGATTCATCCAGAAAAGGATATTCCCGATTGTCGTTTTTTTTACTTTTGGCAAACATGTTTATCCCATCAAATTCCGGAGAAGCTGGGACTTATGTACTAGTGCTACCCCTACACCTGTACCCACTGGCCTATTCCCTGCCTGGCCTGCAAAATCTACCCCCTCAGCATCTGGTTCCTCTAGTCTTAACCCTACTCGCAAATCCTTTAAGATTAATAGAGGTTGGAGAGGTGGAAAAGGAAATAAGACTTCTAGGGGTGGAAAAAATGTCTGGACACGATCCATTAGTCCTGCCTCCTAGCCTATTTTTACCTCTATAAGCATTTTACCTACTCCACTCTCTGTCTCGGAGGTAGGCCATGACTTCTCAGTGCAATCTTACTCCCACTCCCCATCTTCTAAGCCTTTGCACATTGGAGATGAAACATCTAAGTTTGTAGAGTCAGAAATTAAGACACACAATCTATCCATGGCTAAGTTCAAGAAGGTTCTTGCTATCTATGACTGTCTGGAGAAAGATGACGTGAGTGGCCCTGCTGAAGTTACATACAAGCTCAGCCTCCAACTCCAACCTTCCCCCCAGGTATTACTGATGATTCTGTTTCTTCATCTACAATGCAAGATTCTGATCCACTCCTTTCTGGGTCTATATCATCTGATTCTGTCGCTGTTGTTAATGATGATAGTGCAAATAATTTTATTAACGATACTCTCAATTGGGAGTCCTATGATCACATCATTGCTTTTTGTAGTATCATTGAAATTTCCTTACAATCCATGGATGAGGCTAAGAACTTTCTTAACTCTATTAGAGTGGAACGGGGACTTCCTCACATCGATTTAAATATTAAATCCAACTTGGCTGAGAACCTAGATTCTCTTTCTCTTTTTCCACCCAATTAATGATCATTAATGCATGGAACATTAGAGGCCTGGGTTCCAGTTGGGAAAAACGGGCAATTAGTAACTTCATTAAAACTAACAAATGCCATGTCATTATCATTAGTGAGACTAAATTAGAGACCTTTACTCCATATGCTCTTAGGCAGCTAGGAGGAGGTTTACTAAATCAATGGTCCTTTATTCCTTCTCTGGGGGCTTCTTGGGGGACTTCTCATTGGGTGGAATGATAGATTTTTAAAACTGTTGAACACAATTCCTACCACACACTGCCTCTCTATTAATTTCACTTTCAGATGGTCTGGATTGGTGGCTCACAGGGATATATGGATCCTGCGATCCAATTCAGAAACCTGAATTCCTTGTGGAATTAGACTTTTTAAGAAAAAAATGTGAATTCCTTTTGGATTATTGAGAGGGACTTTAACCTCACCAGATACTCACATGAACACTCCACTAGGTGCGGCATTTCATCTATTATGAGATAATTCAATGCCTTTATTGATAGTCATTTCCTAGTGGATTTCTCTCCTACTAATTCTAAATACACTTGGTCCAACATGCAAATGCCCCCTATCATGGTTAAATTGGACAGATTTCTTGTCTCTATGGATTGGGAAAATTCTTTTCCCAACTCTTTCTGTCTGGGCCTGACCAGGGTAGTCTCTGATCATATACCCATCTCTCTCAACACCATTTCTCTAGACTGAGGGCCTACCTCATTTAAATTTTACAAATCCTAGCTTTTTTTTTAGGGGTTCAACTCTTTCATTGAAGCCTCTTGGTACAGTTCCCTTAACATATGTACCTCCTCCACTACTGTAACTAAATTTGCATACAGGCTCAAACAGCTTAAGAAATAGATTATTGGCTGGATTAGGCCGGTAAGAAAGGTTAGATGTAGCAATCTACTTGCCATTGAATCCTGAATTGCCCATTTAGACTCACTAGCTGAATCCCAACTGTTAACTGCAAATATTCTGTCTGAGATAAGAAACCTCCAGTCAGAACATTTCTCTTTGCTCCAAGAATAACAGGAATATTGGAAGCAAAAGTCTAGAATCCAATGGCTTAAAGAAGGGGATTTAAACACATCTTTCTTTCACAATATGGTCAATAGCAGAAGAAGAACTAATGCTATTCACTCTCTTAAGATAAGGGAAAACATTACTTTCTCTCCTTCCACCATTTCCAAGGAACTAGAGGACCACTTCACTAGACAATTCAATAAACCCATAAGAGCTAGTCCTGAATTGAATTGGGATACCTTAATCCCAACTAAAATTCAAAATCCATTGGACTTAGAAGTTGCATTCTCCATGGAGGAAATTCACAGTAATTTGTTGCTCCTACCTGGAGACAAGGCCCCTGGACCTAATGGTTTTCCAATCTTCTTTTTCCAACAATTCTGGGACATTCTCAAAGAAGGTATCTTGGAGGTTTTTAATCATCTATTTTCTTCTACAGAAACAGACTTTATTCAACCTACTAATCAAACTTTTATTACACTTATCCCTAAGCTGGAAGGGGCACAATGCATAAAAGATTTTCGGCTTATAAGTTTGTTGAATAGTTTATATAAAATTATTACTAAAACTTTGGCTTCCAGGTTCTCCCCTGTCTTAGACAAAATCATTGACAACTCCCAATTTGTCTCCCTAGGATAAAGGCATCCTGGTTATCTCAGGGAGACACATTGGGGACTATTTCCTGGTAGCTCAGGAAACATTACACTTCATGAAGGTGGCTGGCATTCCTAGTTATCTCCTGAAATTGGATTTTGAGAAAGCTTTTGATAATGTTAACTGGGATTTTTTATTGGATTCTCTTTCTGGGTTAGGCTGTGGACCTACATGGATTATGTGACTGTGCCCTAGGCCTGGGGGCCGATTCAGCGAGGGGGTCGTGCTAGAGGGGGAGGAAGGCCACAGCCATGTCGAAATGGCGAAGGCGCGAGATGGGACGAGAGGGAGGAGAAATGGAGTCACCACCTGGTCTTTTAAGGGAAAGACGAGAAAAACCCAAACGAATCACTAAAAGTGAATGAATGAGAAGCAAACGTGAAGGCCAGATGTCTACTAACCATAGGATGGGTAAGGATTCCTATTACGCACGGGAAGGTGTTAGGCACCCCTGTACGTCCGAGAAACTCGGTCTTTCTAGTTTGATTCGCTTGCTTGAGACTGAATGAGTGTTTGTTATGCCTAGATTGTGTTCTAATCGTGCTGATGTGAGTGCCAAGACCATACTGGATGGATGTGAAAGACG
>JAMKQA010005850.1:0-31005 GCA_024699735.1 Posidonia australis | reverse complement strand
AAAAAAAAAAAAACGACAAGACAAAGGTAAAACCCACTCACCTGCAATGCACTGCCATGCTCAAGATCGGTAATCTGGTCATTCGAAGCTTGGCCGTTAATCCCACAGCCGGTTTCAGTCTACACATTGAGCATCATTAGTTGGGCTTGCGAATCAATCCCTCACAGTTCTACAATTTACAAAGCCTAGTTAATCAATTAACCAGTGTATAAATCACAGTTCTCGGAACAAGTTGAAGAACCGAAAACCGTAGACGACCGATAATCAGAAAAAATACGGATTCCTGAAATTATCAACCCCAAACCAATGGAAGAACGATTGTTATTTACCTCCCGACTCAGGAGAGGAGTCTTGTGACTGCTCGTTGGTGTCTTGATCCTCAGATTCTTCCCCATGGAATCAGTCGAGAGACCGCAATCCGAATGATTCGACTGTGGCCTGGGACTACAATGGGCCAGCAACTTGACGAGGAGAGAGACCACTGGGCACTGGTCGTCGTGGTCGATGCTTGTGCTCGCAACACCCGTTTATATTTGCAAATTCGTGTGTTTGGTTATCTTCCTGTTTGTGGCGGAACTCTCTCCGTCAAAGTTCAAACGTATGGGTCATATTATAAGAAACCCCCTCAACTATCATATTTTAAAAAAACATTTGCACCATTTTAACAAACTACATTGATCCACCTCACCTGTCACTTTAACAAACTTCTCATTTTGTAACAAGTACAATATAGAAGTTGAAAGCATAGACATAATTTTTCAAGAACCAAGGAGACCACGACGTGGTCAGGAAAAGAAGATGAATTTTCATTATTTTCGATTTAATGTTTTCAATGCAGTGATTGATTTATTGATCAATGAACTCAATGATCACTTTAACGAGAGAACATAAGATTGCTTCTATGTATTGCATATCTTAATCTAAGTGGCAATTTTACATATTTTGATAAATATAAGTTGCTTAAACTTGCATAACTTCATCTTTCTTATTTCTATAGTAAAGAATTTAATAGACTTAAAAATCAACTTGATACATGCCTGCAGTAATCCTGAATTCGTCAATGAAAAGGCATTCTGGACTTATTCAAAAATTTGTGGAATTGAAGATAGATTGTATTTGTTTTCTTATATATCAACTTTTGAAGTTAACATTACTTCTTTTGGTTGTTACTGCTTCTATAAAAAGAGTATTTTCTATAATGAGTATCGTAAAAATCCACTTGTATTTTGTAACAGAATGAGAGATAGAATGTAGTCAATGAGTATCATAAAAATCCACTTGTATTTTCTATAAGGTTCATGAATGATTGTTTAGTTACTTATATTGAGCAGAATGTAGTCAATGAGATTGTGACCATGCCCACTCGGGAATCCAACGCAGAGTTGCACTAGAGGGAGGAGGTCATAGTCATGCCAGGATAAAACGAAAAAATGAGTGCCACCTAGTCTTTTAAAGGAAAGACGAGGAAAACCACAAACAAACCACAAAAAAATGAATGTATGAGATGCAAATGAAAAGGCCAAATGTCTACAAACCAGAGAATAGGTAAGGATTCCTGTTACATACGAGAAATGTATTAGGTATCCCTGTACGTCCAAGAAACTCGGTCTTTCCAGTTCGATTCGCTTGCTAGAGGATGTATGAATACTTGCTAAGCCTAGATTGTGCTCTAATCATGCTAATATGAATGTCAAGTCAAGTCAAGATGGATGTGCCAGATGCTATGCAAAAAATACAACGAAATCCACACAAAATGACGGAATAACGAAATATGATGCGACAAAGAAAATCACATGAAATGACGATGTTTTTGGAGAGAATGGCTCGAAAAATCATATCGACATCAAGAGAATAAAAAATGCGATAGACTCAAATTATCAGAATCGCAAAAAACATCACGGAAATCGAATTAAAAAAATTACAAAGAAGTCCATGCAAAATAGGCAAATGGTGACATGTGATGAAAATCACATAAAATGACAGTGTTTTTGGAGAGAATGTTTTGGAAAACCATACTGATGTCAAAAGGATTAGAAGTGGGATCAACTCAAGTCGTCAGAATCATGAGAAAATGTTGTGAAAATCATAAAGGGAAAATAATCCGCAATTGGGCCAATATGGGCCTTCCGGTCAGTTAATGTATGCCCTTGAGCAATAAAATCCAAATCAAATCGAAAGAAAATCCAAAAAATACAGAATAAAAGAAATCAAATTAAATGTCAATGAAAAAAATCAGAAAACGAAAGGAGGAAAAATCCACGAAAAATCATATAGACTGCAGACTTACTCGAAAAGGACGGAATGATGTGCAAATGTAGCGAAAACTACGTAGAATGCATGAAAATAGGTGTCGACTTAGTGCAAAAACTTACATGTGTGTGCATGAATTGATGGTCTAGGGGCGATTTGGTAATTTTACGATGCCAAATGTGATAACTGTGTACATGTGCATGATGCATGGTCTAATATATGCAAAAATGTATGCAAAATGTTGGGAATGGTTGTTTACTAGAAAACGTGAAAAGGAAAATGTCTTAAATACAAGAAAACGATATAAACCTATTAAAGAGCAAGATCAGGGGCTAAAATTCAAAATTCACAGGAAAAAGGAAAATCTTAATTGAAATATATTCAAACTTTTATCTTAGTGTGTAGATGATGGATTAAATGAAAGTGTGGCACTGAGATGTGTGAAAATTATACCTTGGTAATTTCCTAAGAATTCAAGGTCTAATATGCAAAATTTACACATAAAGTGCAAATGTGATCAAAATATGGAATCAAAGATCATTTTACAATGCAAACATGATTTTTAAGTGCAAAATTATAAGTAAAAAAAGTGAAAAATGTCAAAAAGGGGTGTAAAAACAATTAAAACCCTAAATGATGAATTTGAAATTAGTCTAAAGGTCGGGATGCAAATTTCCTACACTCAATAACTGTATTTCAGGAATTCCAGGGCTTTCATGCAAGATTTCAGGGCTCAAATGTAATGAAAATTAGACTTTTATGATGATTAGTGTGATTATGAAGTCTTTCAGGGTTCAGAATGTAAATTTTACAAAAAAAACTCATTTTAAAAAGATCTAAGGGCTCAATGCAAAACTTAAGGACTTAATTGCAAAAAAAAACGTGATCTTAGGGACCTAAGTGTGACAAAACAAACATTTACAGAACTAAGAATGAAATTAAAGTTAAATAGGGTAAAACATGCAATATTTACAGTGAAACAAAAGAGATACAATTTTAATTGAAAAGTACAAGGGCCAAAGAGCAAATTCCTAGGAATAATTGCAATGTTTTAAAAACTAAGGAAATTTAAATAAAAAAACCTAAAATCTATCAGTCACCGCCAGCGATTCCAAGATCGCAGGAGGCGACGGCTTGGGAGGCTCATCTGAGCTCTCCCGATGGCTGATCGGCGACCTAAGGGGCTGAGAAGCTGGAGGAGAAGATAGGGGGAAGATCCAACAACGCTGATCGAGCCCTTGACGAATGGAACGTGCCGTTGATCCCCCCTGTCGGCGTTCTTCTCCAGCGACAAGGCTGCAACGGTGACTCTTCCAGAGGCGGTGGATCGGCGTGGCGAGGGTCAATGAAGCTCCAGAGTGGCACAGGGAAGCTTCCAGAGGTGTCGGCAAGTACTGGAGTGGCCTGAGGTGTTTCCACCGTCGAAAGGGCCAGCGGCGGAAGTTGCAGCAGTGGAGGCGGAGCTCTGGAGGCTGAGGCGACGACATGGCTGCGAGGGGGTGTCCATGGCGAGCCGGCGAAGCTTCCTAGTGTAGTCATGAGCGGTGGGAGCATCTAGAGGGCGCATGGGGTTTCGACGGCAGTTGACGGCAGTTGCAAGGCTAATGGCAAGGGCTCCGGCCGTAGGAGGCCAACTGAACTCCTCTTGAGCGATGGAAGCTTAGGGAGGAGAAGGAGGAAATGGGAGGAGAGGCCTATATGGCCTCACCTAGACCCAGGAGGCCACTGACCTTACCGGTGGTGGTGAACCCACCACCGAAGACGAAGACAATGACTGGTTGGGTCTGCCAACTCTGGCGAAGTGTGCCTGGAGGACTCAACCTAACCCGACGGGGCATTGAGGAAAAGGTTTGAATTAAAAGGGGAGGAGGAGTACCTGACTGAAGGTTGTTGCTCTCTCGATGGAGCTTGTCGGCAGTGCTTCGGTGATTGCTCTGGTAGCGGAGGTTTGGGGCTCTTGGGCATGAAAGAATGGTTGGAGAGGGAGCTCTGGGTGTCGTGGATTTTTGGGCTCTCTCTGGTTCGAATGGAGGGGTTTCTCTCTAGGTTTGAAGCGTTGGAGAATGGTGTCCCATCTCAGTCGACGGCGAGGCGTTTTTAAACGCCGATGAAGCCTCTCAAGGCCGTCGATCCTCCTTTCCAGTCATTGGGGGTCACCCGATGCTCACGTGAGCTAGAGGAGGTTGGCCGGAGATCGCGGGAGGAAGAGATACGCTTTGAGGATCTCGGGATATCGCTAGAGATCTCGTTGGAAAGTCGGGGTTGCTAGAATTATTTTTCTGTTTTCTAAGGTTTTTGATTGAAGGGTGAACGGTGTCTATTGGGCTGCATTGGACCTGTGTTTTGGACTTTTAGATTTTGTTTTTTCTTGTTTTAGGTGTTTTAAGGGATTTTGGTTTTAGATTTAGGTTTTTAAGTAGGTTTTGTGATTTTAATTGAATTTTGATTTTGTGATTTTAAAGTTTAATTGATTTTAAATTAGGGTTTTTTTGGATTTTAATTAGGGTTGTGAGTTTGATTAATTGATTTTAAATTAGGGTTTTGGGTTTAATTAAGTGACTTTAAATTAGGGTTTTTAGGATTTTAATTAGGATTTTGAGTTTGACTAGGTGATTTTAAATTAGGGTTTTTAGGATTTTGAGTTTAATTATGTGATTTTGAGTTAGGGTCTTTTTGGGTTTTATTATTTTAGGGTTTTTTTTTGAATTTGAATGGGTTAATGTTTTATGTTTGAGTTTTAATTTAGATTTAATTAGTTTTTTACTTGATTTAATTAGGGAGTTAGTTTAAATTTTGGTTTAATTGGTTTTACTTGGGATTTAATTTAGATTTTGATTTAATTTGTTTTGCTTGATTTTTTTTGGATTAGGGTTTCTTTTTAATTAGATTTTATTCTTTAATGGGTTTTATTGAGTTTTCTTGATTAGGATTTTAATTAGAGTTTTCGCTTGATTAATTTGGATTTTAAATGGATTTTATTTGATTTTGATTTTGATTAGGGTTTTCACCTAATTAATTTGGATTTTAAATGGTTTAAGTGGATTTTATTTGTTTTTGGTTTGGATTAAAAGTTTTTTACCTAATTAATTTAGATTTTAAGTGGATTTAAGTGGATTTTATTTAATTTTTGTTTTAATTAGGGTTTTCACTTAATTAATTTGGATTTTAAATGTTTTAAATGGATTTTATTTGATTTTGGTTTTAATTAGGGTTTTTATTTGATTAATTTGGATTTTAAATGTTTTAAATGAGTTTTGTTTGGTTTATTTTTGATTATGAATTTTGCTTAAATTAGGTTAGAGTAGGTTTGTGTGTGCTTGTGGGCTTGTGTGGGCTTAGGATGAGCTAGGGTTTTGGGTTTAAGTTTGAGAGTTAGGGTTTTGATGGTCGCTACCAGAGTATCTTTCCAGAGGAATCTGCTGTTAAGTGACTACAAAATCGGGGTGTCTATAGAGATCAAGAACAAGACTATCATAGAGCGATTTCAGAATATGTTATCCCATTGTGGAAGTTTATAATATAAGTGATAATTTTATTGTTATTTATAATATTAATATACGAAAATTTTCAACTGCAGGTGGAGTGTATGAGTGCTTGTAGTTGAAAAATTTTGAAAAAAAAGAAAACCAAACCACAATCCCCTTCCTCGATATGTGAGGAGAGCGTTCAGATGGGACATGTTGCGGTCAACTGTAGCTGAAAACTCCCATTTTAATATAATGTATGTCTTTTTATTTAATAATTTAATTTTTTCCCAATCATTAGACTTTTATATGAACCACCCTTCAAAATTTCCTAGCTCTGCCATTGCATTCAGCATCACCTATGATTTTTATCATCATTTCTTGCAATATGACAAGTTGAGAAAGCAATTGGTTGTTGGTTACATATTTTTAATATTTCAAACTTTTTAACCAATTGTAAAAATTTACATGTTACCTTGTTACTATGTTTTTCCATAATAGTCTAAGCTTTAAAAAACATTAATTTCCTAAGATGTTAACATTCAACATGGAACAACAAATGTGCTATTAGGAGCAACCAACAAGAATGAAGAGAGAGATTTACATATTTGTGAACATTCAGCAGGTAACAACATATGTGCGAGCCAAGGTGTAAGAAGGAAAGGAAGAAAAAAAGGGTGAAAGAGAAGTGGAGAGAAAGAAGAAATGCATAAGATATTAGCCAAGACCTCGTAGGCTATACCCATTATTTTTTTATAGAAAGAGATACAGCATATGCTTAGGTAGAGAATACCTCATATGGAATGTTCTATTCTAGTTACAATATTACAATATTGTCCTCTACTACTCCCCTGCAAGCTTTAATGGAGATTGTCAGAGTTGAAGCTTAGATCGTAACCATTGGAATCAATTCCTAGGGAGGCTCTTAGTGAAGATGTCAGCACACTGAGAAGCTGCAGGAATGTATCTAACTTGTATGGCACGTCGGAGAATGAGTTCTCAGATGAAATGAAGATCAATATCAATGTGTCTCGTTCGAGCATTGACAACAGGCTTGTGTGTTAGAAAAAGAGCTGACTTATTGTCACATAGCAATAGCGAAGGAGATTCTAGTTGGACACCTAGCTCTCGTAGCAAGAACCAAACCCATCAGACATCTGCTGTGGTGGAGGCAAAAGCATGGTATTCTGATTCAATGCTGGAATGTGATGTCATTTTTTGTTTCTTGGTAGACCATGAGATTAGGTTTGAACCAAGAAAAATACTACTCCTAATGATAGAGCAACGTGTATTGGGATCCCTGGCCCAATCAACATCGGTGAAAGCTATAAAGGTAGAAGTAATGGAAGGGCTGAGATGGAGACCAAAGCCAAGAGTCCTTTTTATATATATAAGAAAATCCTTTTTACTGCCTGTAAGTGTGTTGTTCTAGTTTGGGAGACAAACTAAGAGACAGAATTGACGACAACGAGATGTCTAGTTGGGTGAGAGTCAAGTACTGGAGACCTTCGACCACGCTTCTATAAAACTTATGGTCAGAGAGGAGGTCCCCATCACACATGTGTAGAGGGGTTTCGACAGATGGTGGGGTAGCACAGGAAGCATAGCCATCCATCTCGAATCATTGAAGAAGATCGATGGCATACCGAGAGTGAGAGAGAAATAGACCAGATGAGGAGGAGGTTACATGCTTGCTAAGGAAGAAGGCTACTGGGCCTAAGTGTCTGCATTCAAAGGTGGGACACAGTTGTTGAATGAAATAATTGACCTGAAGTTCATATGGTTCAATGATTATGATATCATCCACATAAATGAAAAGATGTATAGGGGACAGGGAGGTGCGGATGAATAATGAAGGATCTGATTGGCTATTGAAGAACTCCCTGTTGAAAAGATAAGATTGCAACCAAAGATATCAAGCTCAGGGTGACTATTTCAAGCCATAGAGTACCTTGTGTAGAAGACAAACATAATCAAGGAACTAAGGGTGAGTGAAGCCTAGAGGCTGCTTTATATAGACTGTCTCTTCCAGATAGCCATTGAAAAAGACATTGCGGACGTCTAATTGATGAAGCGTCCATCGTCAGGAAACTACAAGAGAGAACAACACACGAATGGTAGTGTGACGAACCACTAGACTATATGTTTGCTCATAGTCTAGTCCTTCTTGTTGGTGGTAACCTTTAGCCATAAGGCGAGCTTTAAAACATTCTACAAAGCCATCTGCGTTTCTCTTGATTTTTGTGACCATGTCGGCATGGGGGACCAATAGGGCCACGACAAGGAGCTATGAGTCCGAGGAAAAGGACGCTCAACTCGAAAACACCGAAAAATACATAAAAACAAAACAAATAAATGGATAAGGGGAGTCGCCACCTAGTCTATTTAATGGAAAGACGAGGAAAATCGAAAAAATGCAATGCGATGCAAGACCAATAGATAAAACAAACAAATAAAAGAAATGACTCCAATGTCAATGGATAACACATAGGTCATTGTGGGCAAAGAAACAGGTAATGACTCCTGTTATGCATGAGAAGGTATTAGGCACCCCCGTACGCCTGATGAATCGGTCTTTCTGCGCTTTTTCGCTTGTGTGTGTGGCAAATGCGAAGGTATGTTTGCTTGTGTCTAAGATAGACGTATACTTCATGCTATGCGAAAACAAACAAAATGCAAGAGGTAAAAACCATACAACCTATGCTCAGCCACGTTGTACAATTTCTAGACCAACGCTCCACAATAGGTTGACATAGTAAACATCCTTATCCTAAAGATGAATGCGAGAAATCAAAAGAAACACGACGGAAAACAATGCATGCAATGTCCTGGACATTATGTTAGCACAAATGCTATTTACTATACACCCTTGGGCGATACGTAATATGTAGGAAAACCGATTCGGGACATGATGTAGGAGATTACATCGATTACTGTACACCCTTGGGCGATATGTAAGAAACCATGCATGGATGTCATTAATTGTATGCCCGAGTGGGCACGATGTGTAATGCTATGCAGATGCAGGTAAAACAGGGAAAACATCGATCGAAATTCATTAAATCGCATTAAACATGAACATTTGTGGATAAATGGCAAGATATGCTTAAAAAAATAACATGCAAGGCCAGGCAGAGGGTCTAGTAGACTGTAAACATGTTCAGAATACACATCATTCAGCAAACAAGTCAAACAGAGCGAATCTCCCGACGTCGCCTATCATCATGGCGTCAGGTCTCGTCGCCACTATTTTGGGCGACAAGAGGAGTCGCCTCTCAGTCAGGCGACACGTGTCTCAGATTGATCAAGCGACCCAAATCTATCTTGGACAGATCAGATGTCAAACAAATTTATCAAAGCAACCAAGTTTCGAAGAAGACGTCGATTTTATTAGGTTCAGATATTTATTTAATGATTTGATTAACCTGTGTTCGCTCGATCATATAGGTTCCTACAATAGGGATGAAGTAGGTTTCAGAGATTCTAGGGGTCACACAATAGGATTTGGACTTTTGGTACCATTCTTTGACCTTTGTTAGGGTCCACCAAGAGGGCCTAAATTGCATATTTGTCTCTCTAAAGAGGGGTTTGCAACCTAGGATTCTGTCCTTATGGGTTTGTCCTAACAAACCACAAAGCGATAAATAAACACAAAACAACAAGATATCAAGCATCTACTAGGGTTTGTTACAAACTTAGGGAGAATGGTGAAGACTGAAACAAATCCCTAGGATACCTTAGGCTCCCCAACCTGATAATCACAATCGGGACAGAGTATGGGTAGACGACTTACACTGGCCTGGATTTGCTCTACTCAGTTGGTCAAACTAGATGGAGAATCCTAAGGAACTATAATCTTACTGTCAAGAAAATAGTTTCCACCCTATCGATGGACAGAAAACAACCCTAAAAACTGGTAAAAAGCCAAAACGACAGTGAACAAGAATATTATCATTTTATCCATTTAGATCACTACTACAGGTAATGAAAATCAATACAGACAATAAAAATCAAAGCCTGCAGGGAAAATGCTCTAGGGATTATCCGTCGCCTGTCTGATAGGCGTCTGATCTCGTCGCCTATGGGTGTGGTGACGAGACCAGTGGCCTCTCGTTATGGCAACTAGTGGTCGTCTTCCTCGTCTCGCATGTAGGGTTGCCCTCGGGTTGTAGGTCCTATTATGTCTCTCGCTCTCTCTCTCCTAGATGCATGGATCTGTGGTTCTAGTGGAGGATTGGTTTCTCTCTCTCTCTTCCACTTTCTCTCTCTATCTCTCTCTCCCCCTCTCTCTCTTTCTCTCTTGCATGGGTCTAGGGTTCCGATGTGTTCACTGGTTTGTGGGTGATGGGGACGACCGTATGGGCTAGGACAGGGCATGACTGGGACTGGGGTGACTGTGGCATGTTGAGGACGTGGAGGGCATGGCCGTTGTTGGGCTGGTTTTGTGTGAAAGAGCGGGAGTGGTTCGTGGTTGTTGGGTTGCATGATGATGACGACTGTTGTGGGTTATGGGGCCTGAGATGTTGGTTTCTAGACATGGTATACGTGAATATTGTATTCGTGTGGTCTGTGGGCATGGAGGAAGACGTATGCATGCGAAAACGAGAGAGACGGATCACCGTTCACGTTCAAAGATCGACGGCCTCGTGTGGACGACAACCCATCGCCGGAAAACCTGTATAACGCATAAAGCTGAGATAAAACAGCAAGAAAACCTTTGAATATACACCGATATACGTTAAAACATGAAAATAACAAGCATGTAAATGAATTCTATCACACGCGATAGCTGCATGGTGGATGATTTTTGACGTCCTCCAACGATAGCAGCGGCTACAGGACATGGAGGATGGCTAGGGGCTGCAATGGCATGAATCATCTACACCTAATTTATTTTCTTATGTGATTTTGTAGTCACTTGCAAAATGTTGTTCAGAGGTAAGGGCAAAGAGAAGGCTTATGCCTCAGGCTTAGTTGCCAATGAGAAAGGCATATGGCCTGGGACGTAGGAGCTGAGGAACATTGTGTGTGGGATCGCATAATCCTTCAAGAAGAGTAGCTCTGTAGGTTCTAAGGGTAACACATGATTGAACCAGTTGAACTGTCTACATGCTTTAACTTTCAAGGATAGAGACAGGACTAAAGAGTGCGTGGCTTGGTTGCTAAGGATGGAGAAGATCTGGGGAGTATGATATGTCTAGAAGAGAATTGGGTACAGTTGACTTCTTTCTTGCTAAAGGGTGATGCTAATAGTGGTGGAGAGCCACCCAACGCCTAAGATTCCCTAATTCTGATTTGTTGACGATTTCATGGGAGGACTTCAAAGATGTCTTCTATGAGAAGTACTTCCCTGACTATGTGAGAGATAGGTTGGACATGGAATTTAGTGGCCTACAGCAGGAGAGAATGACAGTGGTCGAGTATGAGGTTACTTTCTCTCGCCTTGAGCAATTTGCTTAGACCTTCAATTCAGAGAAGTGTAGGGCCAAGAGGTCTGGAAGGCCTGTAGTCGGTATTGAATATGAACGTCATAGATTGCCAGTGTCAGACTTTGCAAAAGGTCCAAAGGGGAAGGCCAAGATGTCTATGCCACAATTTTGTCTCTAAGGTGCGGAGCTTTAACAGTTTTGGGAGCTCAAGAAAGAAAAGGAAGGCATGTGTCAACACCAATTTTAGTGGAAGGCACAATTTTGCTAGGAGGAGCAGTACTAGATTTAGTTAAGCAAGATCTAGTGGCGGTCTACAGACAAGGGAAGCATGTTTCCTTTGCAATCAGGTGGGGCATGTGGCTACTAGGTGTCTGCATCAACAACAGGCATAAGTTAACGTGGTGTGCTATAACTGTGGGAAGTCGGGACATATACTGAGAAACTGTCTTGACCCTCCCAAGAAAGCTAGAGAAAACCACATCAACTAATCAAAGGACACATGTTTACGAATGCTACTCCGAATGTTGGGTCTTTGAGAGATATTGTGGAGGATAAGGAACAGTAGTTGGCTGCATTATGTAACTCTCCACTCTCTTGTTTTAGTTATTTGTATCCAACACTTGTAATAAATGAGGATTGTTACTTGTTGTTACTCTGCATGTTGTCCTTAGGCTCTTTTCTGGTAGAATATTGGATGGTTAGGGTGTTATTCGACTCAAGGAGTTCTTTTTTCTTTATCTCTAAGTCTTTTATAGTAGAGATTGAAAATAGGTCAATTAAATTGGCTTTTTATCCCAATGTAGTGACTCTACTGGTGGGAGCACAGTTTTGCATGGAAGTACCTATAGTTAGTTGGCATTGTATTGGGTGGCATGAGTTTCAAGGCTAGCCTGTTAGTGATGGATGTACAAGAGTATGATGTCATACTAGGCATAGATTAATTGACGTAGCATTCATCATTGATCGACTATACCAAAAAGAGGGTACTTGTAGAGTGTCCTAGGAAAGGCATGTGTTCTATGTAGGGAGTGAGACTAGGTTAGCCGAAGTTTGTAATTTCTGCAATGAAGGCTTACTACTCTTTGGTGAAGGATTGTGTGGGATACCTGGCTATTGTGTTCGTTTTGTCCTCATCGACTCTAGGAGTACATGATATTCTAGTTGTTTGTGAATATCGAGATGTTTTTCCTAAGAAGTTACTAGGAGTGCCACCATATAGAGATATTGAGTTCCTAATCAATTTGGTGTTAGGGTTTGGCCTTATTTATAAGGCTTCATGTAGAATGACACATGCAGAGTTAAGGGAACTCCGGAAGTAGTTACTGGATAAAGGATTCATTAGGCCAAGTGTGTCACCTTGGGGTGTACCTATTTTGTTCGTAAAGAAGAAGGATAGTTCACTTTAACTATACATAAATTATCGAATGTTAAACCAAATTATAGTAAAGAATAAGTATCCTTCGCCCAGGATAGATGACCTGTTTGATTAGTTGTAGTCAGCCTCAACCTTTTCAAAGATAGAATTGAGAGTTATCATCAGTTGAGGATCTAAGAATCAGATGTCCATAAGACTACATTCCACTCAGTATGGTCATTACGAGTTTCTGGTTATGCTTTTTGGATTGACAAATGCACCAACTGCATTTATAGACTTGATGAATAGAGCGTTCAGGCCATACATGGATCAGTTTGTGGTGGTATTTGTAAATGATGTGTTGGTATACTCTTCAGATGTGGAAACTCATCAGACTCACTTGAGGATAGTGTTGGAGATACTAAGGCAACATCTACTATATGCTAAGTTCTCCAAATGTAAGTTCTGACTAAGTGAAGTTATGTTCCTTGGACACATCATCTCGACAGAGGCATCAAGGTTGACCCTAACAAGGCGGAAGTTTGTGAACAATTGGGTTAGACCCAAGAATGTCCTAGAGATCAAGAGTTTCTTAGGCTTAGTAAAGTATTATCGAAAATTTATCTAGGATTCTCTAAGATTGACATGCCCTCGATAAGGATGACAAAGAAGAAAGTCCCATTTGAGTGGGTCTGGTAGTTTGGAGACAGTTTTAATGAGTTTAAAACTTGTCTGGTCACATTGCCTATGTTAACGTTACCTTTTGGGAGTGGTGGCTTCACAATATATAGTGATATCTGTGACACTGAGTTGCGTTGCGTTCTTATGTAGTATGGTAAAGTGGTGGCATATGCTTCTCACTAGCTAAAGGACTAAGAGAGGAATTACCCAACTCATGACTTAGAGATGGTTGTTGTAGTATTTGCATTGAAGATCTAGCGACATTACTTGTATGGAGAATAGTTTGAGGTTTTTACAAATCACAAGAGTCTAAAGTACATCTTCACTTAGAGGGATTTATACTTGAGATAGCATAGATATGTGGAATACTCCAAGGATTGAGATTTTAGTTTGTCTTTGTGACCATGTCTGCCCGAGAATCTGGCACGGAGTCGCACCAGAGGGAGGAGGCCACAGGCATGCTAGAATGGTGAAGGTGTAAAATAAGATAAGACAAAAAAAATCAGAATCGCCACCTAATCTTTTAAGAGAAAGACGAGGAAAACCACAAAAAAAAAATGAGTACATGAGATGCAAATGGAAAAGGCCAAATGTTTACAAACCAGAGGACGGGTAAGGATTCCTGTTACGCACAAGGAAGGTGTTAGGCACCCTCGTGTGCCCGAGAAACTCGATTTTTCTAGTCTGATTCGCTTGCCAAAGGTTGGATGAATGCTTGCTAAGCCTAGATTGAGCTCTAATCATCCTAATATGAATGCCCAGTCATGACTAGATGGATGTGCAACATGTATGCAAAAGTTGTGAAGAAACCCACACGAAATGACGGAATAACGAAATAGGAAATGACAAAGAAAATTACATGAAATGACGATGTTTTTGGTAAGAATGGCTCGGAAAATCTTACTGACATCAAGAGACTAAAAAATGTGATCAATCCAAATCATCAGAATCGTAGAAAACGTCACGGAAATCAAAATAGAAAAATTACAAAGTAGTTCGCGTAAAACAGCCAAATGGTGACATATGAAGAAAATCACATGAAATGACGATATTTTTGAGAAGAATGCTCTAGAAAACCATACCAATATCAAAAGGATCAAAAGTAGGGTCAACCCAAATCGTCGGAATCAGGGAAAATGTAGAAATCAAAAGGGAAAAATAATCTGCAATTCGGCTAATATGGGTCTTTAGACCAATTAATGTATGTCCTCAGGCAATGAAAACCAAATTAAATCGAAAGAAAATCCAAAAATGTGGAATAATGGAAATCAAATCAAATGTCAAGTGAAGGAATCTGAAAACTAAATGAGGAAAAAAATCCACGAAAAACCACATGGGATGTAGGCTTGCTCAGAATAGATGAAATAATATGCAAGTGTAATGAAAACTATGCTAAAATGCATAAAAGTGTACCTAAATATATAAAGGATGCTGGGGAATGATTAAGACATGACTCAGTGCAAAAACTAACATGCATGTGCATGAATTGGTGGCATGGGGCAATTTGGTAATTTCTATGGCCTGATGTGATGAATGTGTGCATGTGCATGATGCATGGTCTAATGTATGAAAAATGTATATAAAATGCTAGGAAAATGTTATTTACGAGAAAACTTAATGGAAACAAGGTATTAAATACAAGAAAATAATGTAAACATGGTAAAGGACAAGTGTGAGGACTAAAATGTAAAATTCACAAAAAAGGGGAAATCCTGATTAAAGTATATTCAGTGACTTTTATCTTAGTGTGCAGATGATGGATTAAATGAAAATGTGGCACTATGGTGTGAGATGTGTGAAAATTGCATCTTAGTAATTTCCTAAGAATTCAGGGTCTAATGTGCAAAATTCACACATAAAGTGCAAATGTGACTAAAATGTGAAATTAATGATCAATTTACATTGCAAGCCTGATTTTAAAATGAAAACTGTGTTTGAGTGCAAAACTACAAATAAAAAGTGAAAAATGTCAAAAGGGTGTGTGAAAACAATTAAAACTCTAATTAATGAATTTGAAATTAAACTAAGGGCCTGGATGCAAATTTCCTACACTCAATATATGTATGCTATGAATTCATGGGTTTACATGCAAAATTCTAGGGCTTAAATGTGATGAAAACTAGGTTTTTATGACATTTAGTGTGATTACAAAGTTTTTTAAGGGTCTAAATGCAAATCTCACAAAGAAAACTCATTTTAAAAAACTCTAGGAGTATGATGCAAATTTTAAAGACTTAATTGCAAGGAAAAATATGATTACAAAGGCTTAAGTGTGAGAAAAAAAACAATTACAGGACTGAGAATGAGATTAAAATAAAACAGGGTAAAACATGTAATATTTACAGTGAAATAAAAGAAATGCAATTTTAATTGAAAAATACAGGAGCCAAAGAGCAAATTCCAAGGATCTAATTGCAATGTTTTAAAACTATAGAAACTTAATTAAAAAAACTAAAAAGTTATCGGCCACCGCCGACGATTTGAAGATTGTCGGCAGCAACGACCTGGGAGGTCCATCTGGGCTCCCCCAGCAGCTGATCGGCGATCTAAGAGGTAGAGAAGCTAGAAGAGGAGATGGGGGGAAGATCCAACGGCGTCGATCAGGCCCTCGACGACCTGAACGTGTCGTCGACCCCCCTGTCGACATTCTTCTGCGATGACGGGTCTACAACGGCGACGCTTCCAGAGGCGGTGGCTCGATGTGGCGAGGGTCAGAGAAGCTCCGAGGTGGCACAAGGGAGCTTCCAAAGGCATCAACGAGGACTGAGGTGGCCTGAGTTGTTCCCCCCATCTCTTGTGCTGGCGGCGGTCGTGGCAGAAGTGGAGGCAGTGCTTTGGGGTCTGGGATGGCAGCGCAGCTGCTTTGAGAGGTCCCTGACAATGAGGTGAAGCTTCCTGAGGTGGTGTTGTGGAGGGGGTGTGATCAATGGCTTCCAGCAGCTTCCACGGCGAAGGGGAGGTCAACGGTGGAGCCACGGTGATGTTCTCGGGCACAAGAGGCCAGAGGGATCCCTTCCTAAGTGATGGGGACTCTGGGAGGAGGAGGAGGAAGAAGGAAGGGAGGCTCCAAGAGCCTCCTCCCAATCCAGGAAGCCAGTGGCCATGCCGGTGGTGGTGAACCCACCACCGAAGGAGGGGGAAGGAGGCAAACATGGCCCATATGCCTGATGAGAGGCAAGCAGAGGTTAAGGGGAGATCCTACGGACCTATGGGAAGCTTTTTGAAATTACAATAGAGGGGGAAGGAGTATCTGAGACGACCATTGTCCCTCTCGACACGATTGGACGGCGGCGCTCCTCCAGTTCAGTGGCTCTGGCGGTGGTAGTTCAAGGTTCTCGAGGGCTACAAAAGGCTTCAGGGATGTGCTCTGAAGGTGGAGGGGATTGCTAGGTTCTCTAAGTTTCGAAAGGGTTCCTTTCTCTGGTTGAAGTGCTGTCCTGTTATTATCGGTGGTGAGGCGTTTTTAAACGCCGGTGAAGCCTTCCCCAGCCGTCGATCCTCCTCTCCAGTCACTAATAATCGTCTGATGCTCGCGTTAGCTAGAGGAGGTTGGCCGGAGATCACGGGGGTCGAGGGATACGCTTTGGGGATCTCGGGATATCGTTGAAGATCTCATTGGAAAACTCGGGTTGTCGTCGACGGTGAGGGGGTTGGCCGGAATTTTTTTCCATTTGCCTAAGGTTTTCTAGTTGATAAATGTGAATGGGTGTTGTGGGTTGGATTTGGGCTTGGCAATTGGGCTTTTGATTTTAGTTTTTTTTAGGTTCTTGTTTTTAAGGGTTTTTTAAGGGATTTTAGGGTTTTGGTTTTTTAGTTTTGGGTTTTTATGATTTTAATTTTTTTTTTTGGTGATTTAGGATTAATGACTTGTCGTTTAAATTTGGTTTTAGATTTTAAGTTCTTGTGATTTAAATTAAGGTTTTGATTTTGTGATTTTAACTTGCTTTTTGGTTTCATAGTTTAATTAAGTGATTTTAAATTAGGGTTTTAAGTTTAATTAAGATTTAGAGTTTTATTGTTTCAAGTTTAATTTGGTGATTTAATTAGGGCTTTTGGGTTTATTATTATTATTTTAGGGCTTTTTATCGTTTTAAGGTTTAATGGATTTGGTTAATTGATTTAAGTTTTGGATATGAATAATTTTAATTCTAGATTTAATTAATTTTTACTTGATTTAATTAAGGATTTAGTTTAAATTTTGATTTAATCGGTTTTTATTAGGGATTTGATTTAGATTTAGATTTAATTGGTTTTTTGCTTGATTTTGTTTGGATTAGGGTTTTTATTTGATTAGATTTAATTTCCAATGGATTTTATTGAGTTTTACTTGATCAGGGTTTTAATTAGTATTTTTGCTGAATTAATTTGATTTTGAATGGTTTACATGTATTTTACTTGATTTTGATTTTAATTAGCGTTTTCACTTAATTAACTTGGATTTTAAATGGTTTGAATGAATTTTATTTGATTTTGGTTTTAATTAAAAGTTTTTACTTAATTAATTTGGATTTTAAGTGGTTTAAGTGGATTTTATTTGTTTAATTTGGATTTTCAATATTTAAGTGGATTTTATGTGGTTTTGGTTTGGATTAAAAAATTTTACTTAATTAATTTAGGTTTTTTAATGATTTAAGTGAGTTTTGTTTGGTTTTGATTTTTGATTATGGATTTTTGCTTTGATTGACTTGGATTGAGTCAAAATGGGCTTGAGTGGGTTTGTGGTTTAGATTGAGCTAGGGTTTAGGTTTGAGAGTTAGGGTTTTGGTGGTCGCAACTAGAGCATCTTTCTAGAGGAGCCTGCTGCTATGTGACTGCAAAATCGGGGTGTTTACAGTCCTATTACCCAAGAAAGGTCAATGTGGTTGCTGATGCGCTATGTTGGTGTACCCATGTTATGACCAATTTGATGGTCAAGGAATGGCATATGTTGGAAAGCCTAGTCAAGTGTATGATCTGTGCTTATATGTGTCTTTGGAGGAGGAAGTAAGGTAGGGATTATTAGATGAAACTCATTGATCCAAGTATACCATTCATCCAAGGAGTACCAAAATGTACAAAAACATGAAAAAGAACTTCTATTGACCCAAGATGAAGAGAGATGTAGTTGAGCATATGACTATATGTGTGACATGCTAGATGGTTAAAGCCGAACATCAGAAGCTTGAAGAGACCCTATGACCTTTGGATATTCCACTGTGAAAGTGGGAACATGTCACTATCAACTTCATGATGGAGATACCCATGACTTGAAGGAAGAATAATACAATATGGGTAATTGTGAACTGATTCACGAAGTCAGTTCTTTTCTTGGCTGTGCGGGTGAGTCTCCCTTTGTCATAGTTGACGGAGTTGTATGTGTTTGAGATCGTTTGTCTGCATGGAGTTCTTGTGTCGATTGTGTCCAATAGAGATACTCAGTTTGCATTAAGGTTTTGGCTAGCTTGTTTGTGCACAAAATTTGACTGCAATTGGGATCCTAGAGTCAAAGGGAGTTGAGATGAATTGAGTTTCCTTAGAAAGTAAAAGAATTTGATTTTCTTTTGATTCATCTCCTAATGTTTGTATGTTATGAAACTATTAAAAAAGTGAACTTTGAGTATGATGAAATTATAAAGAAATCATATATATTCCTAAATAAATATTTTCATGCACCATAATTTGATGGTAAATTTTATTAAAAATATTATAATTTATTAAATAAATAAAAATAAAAATTATAATGCACCATTATTTGATAATAAATAAATAAAATATAGTATTACCATAAACATTAGTTGATAACAAAGTTTGCTAAAAATGTTACAATATACATATATTTAATAATAAAGATTACTTAAATCATTATATATTATTAAATAAATAAAATGCAAAATTATCATAAACCATTACTTCACAATGAAGTTTACTAAAATAACTATATATTATAAAATAAATATTATAATATTCCATTATACAATAAGAAGGTTCATTAAAATCTTTATATATCTTAAATAAAATATTATCATACACTAATGTTTGATAATAAATCTATTATAATCATATTATGTTCTTAAATAAAGTAATAAAATATTTTCATACATCGTTACTTGATAATAAATATATATTTAAAATAAATATAAAATAAATATTATTATACACTTATAGAATATTATGTGGAAATCATTAATTTATAATAAAGAACTCAATGAAATTGAGCATATCAACACATTAATTAGAGAAGGAGGTGAGTTCCAGTAAAATCTCAAGAAGAGGATAGGAAAATGAATTCCATAATGCTTATACATACTTGAGAAAGTAATGGAATTGAATTTCCTATCAAATCATTTCTTCTTCTATGCACAAATCCTCCAGTTAAAATGGGAAAAAATTGTTTTCCCAAATGTTGTGTCATGCTTTAAAAGTAAGGTAGTCGAAACATCAACTTTATTCTTTTCCCACATACTTTATCTTGAATAGATGTTAGTGTTATTCTTTGACAATAATATATTTTCCCTTCACTTTATTTACAAATCATGTCATTTGCCCTCTAAGCAATTTACCAATACTTGATAAACTACATGAGTTTGTGATAAAGTCAATTTCGAATTTATCAATCCTCTGGATAAATTACCACAATAAATCATAAAGTCAATTTACAACTCACAAATACTAAATAAATTAGAGAAGCATTGTGATAAAGTCATGATACACTTATTAGGTGATGTGCATATATTGTGTGGATAAATTTCATGTTTTAAACCTATTATATATAGTGATTGCAAGATAAAGTTTGTTTTCAACTTACCAATACTCTTGATAGACTATCGTGGTAAGTGACAGTTAATTTACAATCTACCAATACTTGATAAACTGTATAAGTCGATGATAAAGTTAATTTTGAATTTATCAATTCTCTTAATAAACTATCACAATAAGTGATATAAGTCAAATTACAATTCACCAATACTTGATAAGTAATCGAATTTTGTGATAAAACCGTGATACAATTACTAGATAATGTGCATATAACATCTCGATAAACTTCATGATTGAACTTGCTATTATAGTAATTGTAAGGTAAAGTATGTTTTCATCTTATCAATGCTCTTGATAAACTACCACAATAAGTGATAAAGTCGACTTATAATTCACCAATACTTGATAAAGTATCGAATTTTTTGGTAAAATAATGATACAATTACTAATTGATGTGCATATATCATCTAGATAAACTAAATTCATAATTCACCAATACTTTAATTGTTGTGCTTGTGCATTTACTTCAAAGGAATAAACCTAGAAGAATGAGTAGCTCCAATACCATGCCTTTCCATTGTATACACCAAGGTAACCAAGCAATAACGTATCATTTTAGTCTTAATCTCAACATGGTTGGTGGTCTTCCCATTGCATACACCAATAAACACATATAAGGAGTATGTAGGTAACTTTTTATTTTTCATAAAGACATAAGAAAGAAGAAATAACCGTATAGATATATTTATTAGATATCTATAAATACATAGTGAAATTTTCATTTAAATTCAACAACTATTGATTCTTGATTTAAAAGTCTTAACATTCAACATATTTTGTTAAATTCTAACCGTTAAATTTTAAATTAAAAATTAATAATTAATATAATTCAAATTAAGATGAAACCTTAACACATAGTAGATTATATTATAGATTAACTAATTATATAATTAAATTTTATTTTTAAAAACAAAAAACTAAAACAAATGGGTGCGAAAATTTTCCTTTAGTCACCTACAGAAATCCTGTAACACATACTTCCAATCATTTCAGGAACTAGAGTCATGTTAAGGAGGCGTGTTCTCACAGGTTCAGGCTCTTACCAGAAGGGGGTTCATGCTTCACCTTGCGAAGCTTCTTGACGAGAACCATGGCTTGCCTCTTGAAATTAACCACTCTTGAACCTTCTACGAGGGCGAGCAGGAAGGAGATTGACGAGCTTGTTGGTGCTCATGTCGAGGAGTTGGTCGACGTCGACTTCTCGGTAGCAGGACTTCCTGAACGTCCACCTCTTCTGTTGCCCGGATGCCACATCTACTGCTCCCGCCATTGTTGGACCTCTTGTTGCTTCCGGTAGGTTGGATTGGAGGAGGTGGAGCTGCGAGAGGGGACGGGACAAACCTGAACCATGAACACCAAAGATTGAGGAAGCTACAGAAACATAAGTGCATGGATGGAAAGAAGATATTTTCCTTTGCAATCCAGAAGATGATCGCCGATGGCTGGAGGTCCATGGTGGATGGTCGGAAGCGGATGGTCAGTGACGGTAGAACTTTCTTCTACGAATGGGCAAAGAGAGAAGGGACAGGAGGTTCGTCGATGGGTGGAATGGGATTGAGAGTAGAGACAGAGAGGAATGGTAGGGAAGAAGAGAAGGGAAGAAATTTTGTTGCCAAAGTATATTGTCATGATGGTTGTTTTGGTAAGGTGAATTGAAGTAAAGGATATTAATAACTTTTCAATGTGTGTATGTAGTGTGTGTTAACGGAAGGTGATGGAAATGAGATTTTGTTAAGGTGGAGGCAAAGAGATGGGAGAAAGATTTAATTGACCTTTCAACTTCCCATGTGTTAAGCCCAATGGCACATTGTGAGAAAACTTCAATGGCCAATGTCTGAGGAGACATTGGTGAAATTAGTGCAATAAACTGATTTTGAGTCCTACTAGCATCGGAATCCTGATTGGAATTAATAGGCGAATGCTATAGAGAAATACAAGAATCTGATCACAAAAGAATGGATAGAAATGGAATCATCTTCAGAAAAAATAAAGTATTCTTGGTATTCTTGATATATAGATTCCGAAACTTATTATTGCATTTGAGTCAAGATCGAAATGTCTTTTGTACAAACAAAAGACAAAACAAGGTGTTATTACCTGTCACTCCGCTATTAGTCTTTCTCAAAGAGACTTCACCATTAGACCAAGTGACTGGAGACATTTTTTTATTATTCTTAATTTTATCATTTTATTGTGTCCAGAGAACCTCTTTTTGTGATTTGACCACATTTCTAAAGCAAGATTGCAGGACATAGCATTGTTTGTTAGCTCTAGATCTATGAAAAACAAAATTGTAATCTTCCAAAGATTCTTTACCTGATGGTTGTTTCAATGGTCCATCAACACTCTTTCTCTTCTTAAAGAAATCTTCATAGCATGACTTTAAGTGGAATAACCATCCCCAATCAATATCTTAGATGCTAGAAGAATTCTAAATTAATAATGCTATGTAACCCCTAATAAGTAATGACTCACATGATTCATATGCAACCCCTTCAAAAATGTAACAAACACATACTTTTCATTTTTCTTTCTGATTTGACCACAATTCTGAAGCAAGATCGCAATACAAGCAACTATCCCCAATCAATAACTTCAAGTGGAGTAATATCCTCAATCAATAACTTAGGAACTAGCACAGTTCCAAACTATTAGTGGATTGCAATTGATAAGAACTTGAAATTGAGTGTCCATTTTGCAAATTCGCTCCTAATAGGTAATAACTCACATGATTCATATGCAACTCCTACAAAAAAGGAACGACACAAAATTTTCATTTCGCCCCTCGTGTCCTAATGTTCTAAAAGTTAGTTGTAAAACTTCAAAAAGTAAAATATAAATTATACACTATAAAATACACTTTATACAAGTAATAAACTTGATTATTTTCTAAGATACACATTTCTTTTGAAGAATTACTACAATGTGCTTGTACGTGTTTGTTTGCTGATATACTACATCGATGACACTTGAATTAGCTAGGGATAGAAAAGTTAATCTGCCCACTTGTCATGACTCCAATATCAACAGTCTTAAATCTAAAACACATCTAGAGCTACTAATGAATAAATAATCTTGACAAACAAATACAAGAAATTAAATAAGTAATTAACTGGAACGACCTTTAATTCTACCCAAAATCACTTCTATTAAGCATTAAATTTGACTGTTAATTAAGTATATATCTATACTTGCAAGAAAATCATTAAAAGACACGTGAGTGACATTTAATAGTTACTTAGTACACACTACTTAGTACACACCTACCATCTACTAAAAACTATAAACCAGAATTGGAGCTGTTAAGACTCAGCTCCTTAGCCAACATGATTGTCTCTCGTGCAGTACTAAAACCACAATCCTGTAAAGTTACAAAGATCGTAATATACTATTACAAACAAGCATAAAATCTTTTTAAAATCATTTTTCTCTTTCTCAAAACCAAAACACATACATTTTTTAAATTTCTTTATGTACACTTGAAATGGCCACTCTTTGCCAGATCAAGTCGAGAACCATTACATATCCAACAAATCCACACACACCCAAAACCTAAAAACTTGTCGAGTTGCTTGAGTCAAAGTGATAGACATTAGTCCACAAGTAGTCGCCAAGATACACTGCACTGCCGCGACAAAGTCACCCTATGCAAGAGCTCCTTATCCCTAGTTTATACTCGAAGAACCCTTAAAAGTTTATACAGGACAATACACACAGAGAGTCCACACTCTTAACGTCCTCAGGTTGTCCAGAATAACTCATTAAACCTTAGCCTAAATAGGTAGCTCTCGACCAACTAGAGATATCTCTCATCCCTAGAGGGTTGTCAAAAAGCTTTAACCTCTTAGTCTCTAACCTTATTCTTGGTTTTTTGGTTCGTAAACTCTCACCCAAAGCCTCTCGATTTCCTCTAAAATCATGAAAACTCCTTGAATCTCATTCTAGACAAGTAGCTTATGATTAACCATAGGTATCAATCATCCTTACAATGTCGGCTAGGAATTTTTTTTCCAAAACTTTTGTAAATCTTATACCTTTTCTTTGCAATTCTTTCTTTCGGAGAATCAATTCACAAAACACCATAAAACACGCCATAGTAGCTTTGGCCACAGCCACCTGTGTGGGAGACCTATGCCTAGCAGAGTAACTGCTGCTCTGCAAACATAGCTCAAGGCGAATCTTGCCCCCAAAACCCAATCTCTACACAAAACTTCCATAACTAGACTAAAGTACAAGAAAATTAGAATTTAAAATGTAGTTCACACGTTAAAACATTATGCAAACCGACTCTCCAAGAAATCAACCAAGGCAATGAGAATGGGTTCTCACATAAAGAACCCATCACCTACATAACACCTCTGACTGCCACCATTGGAATACACTCACGGAATTGCAAGCACAATCCATATAATTATATAACTCAATGAGGGAGAGATATCCTAGATAGAACATGTACCTTTCACTGATGTTCAGTCCTTGACCCATACGACGACTATAGCACACACCTTCCACTCACTGGAGTTTCGTCCTTTTCGACTCATGGTAGCCACATAATGACGCAACAACGCTCGACGACAATAGCAACAGTGTTCGATAGCAGCGACGATAATGCCGACTCGTATGACAACTTGTGATCCTCTTTTGGCGTACAAACACACACACACAAAGTCTCTCTCACGTGCACTATCTCTTCTCAAGCTCTCCCAAATCTCCTCCTCCCCGAACTCTCTCTCAAGATATCTCTCTCTCAAGGTTTGGATCCTCCCTACTTCCACTGTCTCAGATATGGTGTCCTTCAAAAGCCTCCTCTCGTGCTCTTTTTACGAAAGTCTTGTGTGTTGCACTATTCATGAATAGTACTTTCACGAGTGATTGTCCTAATACAAGGTAATCACAATATGGTACTGTTGTGTGAAAAAATTTTGTCCACCTCGTGCTTCCAACATGCATAGGACGCGACAATGGTTCATTGTCACAGTGACTGGGAGAACTTTAAACTCGCCACAGGTTCCAGATTCGAATCTTGGGACATGCATAAAAATTCACCTCTATCTATCTTAACCGTTAAAAAAAAAAAAAAAAACATGCATAGGACACAACTTGCCAAAACACAACTACGACTTAATATACCAAGGGGAGATCATGATGCCTTATGCAAAAGTAAATCTATGGAGTGCAATATGTCCAATAGGAAATCCAATGAGAGAAGCATCCACAAAAAAAATCGCTTTGATCATCCATAAAAATTTTATATTTAAAGATAATCAAACACTAACTCATTCAATAGGACTAACTACTCGATCACCAAAAATACAATCGATTGGGAACCAAATCTCAAAACAATAACTTATAACTTACAGCATTCTAAGTTATTAAAACACATCTAGAACCTACGTTAGAAAAATCACATGGACAACCCACACTTGGTACCGATGCTTGCCACAGAATCTCAAGCATTACACTACTGAATCTATAAGTGTTATTTCTCTCACAATGGATTCTCTTTTCTCTCAATACAATTAGTTGATTACAGGGAAGTCCAACGTTTCCTGTCAGAAAAGTTGAGAGTTTTTTCTTGGCGTTATTAGATGATACTTGTAGGCTTATCCATTTGCTTCTGGCTAATGTGTAGGAAAAGAACAAGTTGCTCTGAACAAGTAATGTGAAAATGATATTTATTCTTTACGAATTGTTTAACAATTTTATTGTTATTAAGGCATCACTAATATATCCCCAGTAATATATTATGTCTGGATCAAGTTGTTGGAACCTCCCATTCGAATTGATTGCTTCTGAAATAAACCTAATTCATGTGATTACAATGTTGATGCTTTTAGCGTGAAAGGATAGTTGTGTCCTAATCACGAGGTCAACGCTTGAATAATGCAACTTATAATTGCAAATTCGTGTGTTTGGTTATCTGTCTGTTTCATTCATCCTCCATTAGAGGTGTAGACCTCTCTCCTCTATCACATTCAGCATCACCTAATTTAGATTTCTATCGACATTTCTTGCAATATGACAAGTTAAGAAAGCAACTGGTTGTTGGTTACGTATTCTTAATATGTCAAACTTTTTTTATTTGAATGTCTAACTTTATGGGTTGAATAACTGAGCTACAAAAGGCATTAAAATTAATTTTGTTTCAGTCTGCATCTCCATCTAAAGGTTTCAAAATTTAAATAAATTTCATCCACCAAAACTAAAAACAGAAAATATAAATAAAAATACGAAATTTTTTATAAAATTAATATTTGTTGTAAAAGATGAAGGGGGATTAATACTTAAATATTTCTATTTTACTTTTCTACAAAAAAGAAAAAGGCCTGTCACCAACATCTTCCTTCTTTTGATTAGGAAAGAGATAATGCTTGTGTCTAGAAGCCAACATGGCTACCAGCCTACTAGGAACCTATTGTTTAATCTTCAGCAGTTTTTATTAAGTTTCTAAACATATGGATCAAATTATCAGTCTATAATCTGCATGCTATGATTGAACTATCCTTTCAATCTAATAACTCTCAATGATCTTTCTCTAAAGACCTCAAAATTTAACAAATTTCTATAAATTACAGTCATTAAAACTAAACACAGTAATTAACAGTGACGTAACTAAGAAAACTATGAAATTAATGTATGTTATGGATATTCGATAGAATGGCAATATATGTTTTTTTTTTTTGCAATAAAAAGTAACATTTATTAATAACAAGAAGGTTACAAATACAAAGACTAAAAAAAGTGACTAAGGATTAACAGAAATTCCTAAGTCACAGAGTACCCTAGAGTGACAACATGCTCCCTTATTCAAAAAGAATAACATCCCGAGGATAAAATAATAAATAACAAACCAACTTAAAAAGACAAAAACTAGAGGCGACAAAAGTGTAGTGTACAAATCTTCTTGAATAAATTCCATCTCAAATTCCAAAAACTTGGCCCTAAAGGGAAAAAAGAGAGAAAGAAATAGGATTTATTCAAGCACTCAGCCATGATAAAGTGCAACTAGCTAAAATCCCACAAATTATGTGTAACTATTCATGGTTTTCTCTTTTGACGAATTGAAGGAATCTTCCACCAATCTAAGTTACATATACCACACACTTCCCTCGCTAGTTCATGGAAGTTTTGATTCAATATATTTGTAAATACCCCAATTTTGCAGGATTGTAGGTAGTCTTCGTTGAGTGGAAGTGTGTTTGTTAGATTCTCAATCATTATCACTAAAGCCAACTAGACATCTTCACCTTGTTTTACCCACAGAACTAGCCCAAATCTCAGATTCAACCTAAAACCCTAATGGATCAATTAGTTCACCAAACCAAAATCTAAATTTTAGTTACATCTCAAACTCATCCAAATCTATGCAAATCCACCAAGCTAAGTAGACTAAAACTAATTACATCACAACCAAGCCCGTACTTCCAAATCTCTTTCAGGCCCATTCACCCATGCAAGCCCACAAACTTAACCCGAGTTTTATCTACAAACCCTAACCTAATCATGAAATTGATCTTCACCTTCCATTCAAAAATATGCAAATCCTACAAACCAAGATAATAACCTAAGACCTAATTGCACCCTAAATCCAAACTTCAATCCAAAATAAAACCCAAGCCCAACTTCCTCTAGATTAGCCTCCATCAGCCATTTTGATATCAAACCAATGGCCCCAATGAACTGATCACGTAACCCATCATCACCCAATGCACTTCATGCCTCCAACAGCCATCATCACCTCCACTTGTTAAACCCTAGTAGCCACTGTCCACGTGTCTGGGATCCATGCATAGAGGGGATAGGAGAAGGGAAGGTGGTAGGTTGTTTAGGTTGTTAAGAAGTTGTTTAGGTGGTTATAGTTTTGTTTGAGTGGGTTGTTAAGGTGGTGGGTTGTTACGGGTTCAGTTGGTGGTTTGTTGCAACTGGTGGTCTTCCTTGGCTATAAAAGGGGACTGACGGTGGACTAAAGGAGGGGGAGAAGGATATTTTCGGTCGGAGAAGGGTGATCTTTATGCTTCTATGCTCGTCGGAGTTCACTAAACCCAATCCATCTCATCGGCTGGAAGAGAAGAAGAGAGGAGGGAAGGAGGCTTGAGTAGGAGATCAGCATGCACACTCAACCCCTCGGATCACTTGTTCGCTTCATCCTCTTCCTCACCCGTCGAAGGTCCCCTACAAGTTCCAGCTCCCAGTGCCGCTGAACTCGAGCCGGAGAGATCGTCATCACCGGAGAAGACACTGAACTCTGGTAGGTTTCTCCACCTCTTCATGGCATGCATGCATCAGAGTAGCTCCCAGGTAGGAATCTCTTTCTTTATCCAACATCCATGAGGCCGTGCTGCTGTGAGAAAGAGAGAGAGAGCGTCGTGAAAACTAGATCGTCGCCGGAACCACACCACAACGAGCTGAGCCATGCAGGAAGTAAAGGAGGGAGCCTGAAGACCTCCATGCCTCCGATCACTGGTCTCCCATCCACCCTTCGACTACTGCCAGTTGCCCTTGTCAGGCGCCTCCAGTGTAACTGAGCTCGAGCAGGAGAAGACACCGTCGGCAGAGATGACGACTGGTGGTGAAGCATGGCCGGACTCTCCGCTCATCGCAGTGCCTTTTTGGCCCCTGAGGAAAGATCCTTAGTGCTTCCCCAACGCTCTAGAGTAGCCAAAGTTCCATTTCGAGCCCAGGGCAGCCTCCCTAGCCAAGCTCGTCAGAGATTACAATGTCGACGGCGAGATCGATCGAGAGAAGCACCTATGCATTCCTCCTCCCATCCATGCCCTCGTACGTCTTTCGCTTCTCCTCCTCAACCCTCCAAAAGTCCCAGACCATCACGCCACTGCCTCCAACAGCTCCAGTCTTCTCGAGCGTGCCGTCGAAACAACAACGCCAATGAACAACGCAGGGAGAGGCAACCAGCCGTTCGATCCTTCATCGAATACGTTGGATCACTCTATTTAGCTTTCTTCTTGCTTCTTTGGGGTCTGTTACGAGATCGGGTGCCGGGGAAGACCTGGATGGCCTCCCCAAGTGGTCGTCGCCGACGACCGACGAGGTTTCTGTTAAACGGTTTTAGTAAAAACTTCTCTCTCTTTTCTTTTCTTGTAGGTAAGTCCTTTTATTTTACTTTTAGATCCCTGTTTATATTTTTAAATCCTTTTAATAATATTTGTCTTGAAATATTGCAGAGGAACCCCTGTAAGTCTTTCTTAATGTTTTCCAGGTTTAAAATTTTGACATAAACCCACCGGTTTACTTTTCTTACATTTTAAATCCAGTGTTTTTCCATAATAAACCTTGAACTTTACTAAAATACTTTTGAAAGCATATTTCTCTATCAAAATTGCAAATTAAACCATTAGAATTTAAATATTTGCTCAAATGTATCTTAAATTGCATTTTAGCCCCTGAACTTTACTGATTTCACACTGAATGCATGTTTTCTAGGATAAATTTACATGTCAGTTCCTGAAACTTTCTATTTTCAAACATGGACTCTTTTTCTTGCATATTTTATCCTGAATTTCCACAGAATTGCATTAAATACATGTTTTAGTGGTAAAATTGCATTTTGACCCCTAGGAACATTTAAATTGACTAAAAATACACAGATTTGTACATTTGACCCCAGATTTCTTCAAAATTACATGAAATGTGCTTTTCTATGTATTTTTGAAGATTTAGCTTCAAAATTTCAGTTTTCACTCTAAATTTGGGTATTTTTGCACAAAAGTCCTTAGAATTCACATTTTTACACTCACACATGCATTTTACGCATTTTGCACATTTTGTTGCGCTTTTTCATGCATGTTTTCTCGTATTTTCTTCCTTGCATTGTACACACATTTTTAGCTTATTTCAAGCTTGATTTTCTCATTGTTTCCCGGATTTCTCCCGATTTTTGTGTTTTTTGACTTGATTTGGCTTTCCATCGCCCGAGGGTGTACATTAACAGGCTTAACAAAGCCGACATTGTCCCGAATGAGGATTATTTTCCCCAATTTGATTTTCTCGGATTTATCTGAATTTCCGCTGATTTGTGAGACGCTTTCTGAGAATTTCTCGATTTTCACGATTTTCCTCATCGCCCATGGGTGTACAGTAAAGCGGCATTCTCAATGTCTACATTTGTCCCTCAGATTAACTTTTTCCCTTTATTTCATTTCTTCACTTTGATTTGGCATGTTTTCTAGTCATTTTTTAACATGAGTACTCAGAATAGGCAAGCATACACCCATAGACCATTGGCATGTAGGAAACCTAGAAAGATCAAGTTTCTTGGGCGCATGGGGGTGCCTAACCCCTTGCCCATGCGTAACCAAAATCCTTACCCTTTCTCTGGCCTGCATTCATTTGTACATTATATCCATTAGGTACGGAGCACACATGTTTTCTTCACCTTGTTTGCTTCTTAGTTTTCTTGTGTGTTTAGTTTTCCTCGTCTTTTCATTAAAAGACTAGGTGGCGACTCCTTTCCATATCTTTTCTTATCCTAATTCCTTGGTGTTTCCGAATCTAGTTTTCTTCTTCGGATTCACCATCTTCGCTATGACCATATCGGGACTCCTCGAGTGCTTCCATGCACCCGGTAGAGGAGAGCCGCGCAGGGTTCCACCGGCATGGTTACAATATTCTTCTAAGGATATGTTTGGTAACAAATACAGATAAATTGATTATAGTGAAAAGGTAGCTTTTTTCAACAAACTACCTTCCATAGCTTTTCATTTTCAACGCTTTTGGTGAGTTTTACACATAAGAAATAAGCTGACGTTTTTAAATAAATTAGTTTTTTTTATGTATTTGGTTCAACTTTTTATTCATAAATGATTATTTCCAATAAACTGTGAAAAGTAATCGTTACCAAATGCTACCTAAGATATACTACCCTGCTTACCAAAATAATCTACTGCAAAATTACTTTCCTGAAAACAATGACAAAAAGATATTATTGAGAAAGACTCATGTTTCTGAATCAATTTGCACCACTTACTACTAGACATGGAAATCGGGCCGGGCGCAGCAGACCCTGGGCCCGGCA
>JAMKQA010005849.1:0-23410 GCA_024699735.1 Posidonia australis | reverse complement strand
CTAACACCTTCCTCGTACGTAATAGGGATCCTTACCTAGATTTCTGGTTTTCGAAGACCTTTCTTTTTTATTGTTTTGCATGATTTTCATGTTTATTTGGTTTTCCTCGTCTTCCATAATAGACTAGGTGGTGACTCCTGCATTTGCATTTTTATTTATTTTTCTGCCGTAGCTTTGCCGATTTTCGCATTACCTTGCGATCCTCGCCGGCATGGTTACAACATCAGAAGAATCCAAATGACCAAAGGGACTAGCCACCCCTCGCACATAATTACAGTAGCCCCATCTAAAGCAGGGTGCCCTTTACCCCCAAGTAAGGGTTAGAGCGAGCCTACAAGGCTAAGAGGGAGAAAAGAAATGAGCCAAAAGTCAAGAAAGTAGGTCTAAGTCCCCAAGAGTTTGGCACGGAGCCTAATCTACCGAATCACCCATTATGGAGAGCCACCCACAGTCGAGAAATTCGAGTAGTGTATTGTGGATCGAGGTCTTCTCCTCTTCTCATAGCAGGCATCATTAGCATTCTAAATCCTGACGGTGATATAACATGACACTATCATTCCTGCATGCATTATTGCTTGTCCACTTTGCAAGGTCTTGCTAGGTCCTAAACCAGGGGCATGTCAGCTGCTCTTTAGCCAAAGATCTGGCATAGAGTACTATACACTAGGGGCATGTTAGCTACCTTTTTGGTGACAGCCTTCCACATCAACCAGGGGCATGTCAGTTGTCCTTTTGATTGACCCTTTTTGGGATAGTATCTTCATCTAGAACATGTTGTCTACTCCATAACTAGAGCCCAAGATCAAGGATAACAACAACCATATCCCTTGAAGATCAGAACAAAGACAAAATATCAGTACTCCCCTAGTTAGCAAGTGAGAACACAGTCGATAAGACAGTGCCAAAGTCAAACTCCCTAGAGGTTAGTCAGTAACACAACAGTGAGCCTAGAGAATTGTCAGAAATCATGCAGCAAGTCCACCTTTTTTGAGGAGGAAACAATGCCCTCCTGAAACCTTTATCTAGCCAAGTCTCATGTATCAGTGTAAAATCTGATTATCAACCATCATCATCCTACAGCACTGATAGCGTCAAGTGGATGAGCAAAACAGTGACACAATGAAATAGGCAACCTATAGACATGACAAACCTCCTAGCTAGCAATCAAGTTGCAGATAGCCTTTAGCCTTTAGCCTTTATCCTTTTATCTCGTGACTCCTTTAAGTCCAGAAAAGATTCGAGTCACTTGTTCCTTGAATACTAGGACCGATCTTCATCCTTCTTTCTCGTGACTCCTCTAAATCTGGAGGAGATTTGAGTCATTGGTTCCTTGAATCTTAGGACCAGTATTTTATTCTTTGTCTCATGACTCCTTCAAGTCTAGAGGAGATCTGAGTCGATGGCTTCTTGAATCCTAGGACTAGCCTTTATCCTTCATACTCGTGACTCCTCTAAGTCTGAAGGAGATCCAAGTCATTGGTTCCTTAAATCCTAGGACCAATACTTTATCCTTTGTCTCGTGATTCCTCTAAGTCCAAAGGAGATATGAGTCGTTGGCTCCTTGAATCCTAGGACCAACCATTATCCTTTTTTTCTCGTGACTCCATTAAGTCCAGAGGAGATCCGAGTCATTGGTTCCTTGAATCCTAGGACCAGTACATTTTTTGTTGTCTCGTGACTCCTTTAAGTTGAAGGAGTTCTGAGCAGTTGGTTCCTTAAATCCTAGGACCAGTCTTTATCCTTTTTCCTTGTGACTCCTCTAAGTCTAGAGGAGATCTGAGTCGCTGGTTCCTTGAATTCTAGGACTAGTACTTTTTTCTTTTTGCCTCGTGACTCCTCTAAGTCCAGAGGGGATTCGAGCCACTGATCCTTGAATACTAGGACCAGTAACTTTTCCTTGTATTTCATGACTCCTCTAAGTCTGGAGGAGATTCGAGCCATTGGTTCCTTAAATCCTAGGACCAATACTTTTTTCCTTTTTACCTCATGACTCCTCTAAGTTTGGAGGGGATCCAAGCTGTTGATCCTTGAATCCTAGGACCAGTGCTTTTTCCATTTTGCCTCATGACTCCTCTATGTCCGGAGGGGATCCGAGTCATTGGTTCCCTGAGTCCAAGGACCAGCCTTTATCCCCTTTCCTCGTGACTCCTTTATGTCTAGAGGAGATCCGAGTTGCTATTTCCTTTAATCCTAGGACCAGTACCTTTTCCTTTTTGCCTAGTGACACCTCTAAGTCTGGAGGAGATCTGAGTCGCTGGTTCTTTGAATTCTAGGACCAGCCATTTTCCTTTTTGCCTCGTGCCTCCTTTAAGTTCGGAAGGGATCCGAGTTGCTGATCCTTGAATCCTATAACCAGTGCTTTTTCCTTTTCTCCTTGTGACTCCTCTAAGTTTAGAGGGGGTTTGAGCCGCTGATCCTTGAATCCTACGACCAACATTTTTTTCTTTTTGTTTCATGACTCCTCTAAGTCAGGAGAAGATCCTAGCCATTGGTTTCTTGAATCCTAGGACCAGTACTTTTTCATTTTTGCCTTGAGCCTGCTCTAAGTCTAGAGGAGATCCGAGTCGCTTACTCCTTGAATCCTAAGACCAGTCCTTTATCCTTTTGTCGTGACTCCTCTAAGTTCAGAGGAGATCCAAGTCACTAGTTTCTTGAGTCCTAGGACCAATCTTTATCCCCTTTCCTCGTGACTCTTCTAAGTCCAGAGGAGATCCGATTCGCTGGTTCCTTGAATCCAAGGACCAGTAAGTTTTCATTTTTGACTCGCGACTCCTCTATGTTTGAAGGAGATCTGAGTCGCTGCTTCTTTGAATCCTAGGACCAGCCGTTATCCTTTTGTATCGTGGCTCCTCTAAGTCCAGAGGAGATCCAAGTCGTTGGTTCCTTGAATCCTAGGACCAGTAATTTTTCATTTTTGCCTTGAGCCTGCTCTAAGTCTGGAGGAAATCCGAGTTGCTTGCTCCTTGAATCCTAAGACTAGTCCTTTATCCTTTCCTCGTGACTCCTCTAAGTGTAGAGGAGATTCAAGTCACTAGTTCCTTGAGTCCTAGGACTAGTCTTTATCCCCTTTCCTCGTGACTCCTCTAAGTCCAGAGGAGATCTGAGTCGCTGGTTCCTTGAATCCAAGGACTAGTAAGTTTTCATTTTTGACTCGCGACTCTTCTAAGTTTGGAGGAGATCCGAGTCGCTGGTTCGTTGAATCCTAGGACCATCCGTTATCCTTTTGTCTCATGGCTCCTCTAAGTCTAGAGGAGATCCGAGTCGTTGGTTCCTTGAATCCTATGATCAGCCTTTATCCTTTGCTTGTGACTCCTCTAAGTGCAGAGGATGTCCGAGCCACTAGTTCCTTGAATCCTAGGACAAGCCTTCTTCCTTTGTCTCATGACTCTTCTAAGTCTAGAGGAGGTCTGAGCCGTCGGTTCCATGAATCCTAGGACCAGACCATTTTCCTATTTTCTTGTGAATCCTCTAAGTCTGGAGGAGATCCAAGCTACTGGTTCCTTGAGTCCTAGGACCAGTATTTTTCCTTTTGTCTCGTGACTCCTCTAAGTTCGAAGGAGATCTGAGTTGCTAGATCCGTGAATCCTAAGGACCAGTACCTTTTCCTTTTTACCTCGTGACTCCTCTAAGTCTGGAGAAGATCTAAGTCACTGGTTCCATGAATCCTATGACCAGTACTTTTTCCTTTTTGCCTTGTGACTCCTCTAAGTCTAGAGGAAATCCGAGTCACAGGTCACTTGAATCCTAGGACTAGTCCTTTTTTCCTTTTGTCCTGTGACTCCTCTAAGTCCGGAGGAGGTCTAAGCTGTTGGTTTCTTAGATCCAAGGACCAACCCTCATCCTATTGGCTGATAACCCTAACTATCCGACGATGAGTCTGTCAACTCATCATAGGGTTGATAACCCTAATTATCTAGCGATGAGTTTGTCAACTCATCACAGGGCTGATAACCCTAACTATCCGGCGATGAGTCCGTCAACTCATCACAGGGCAGATAACCCTAACTATCCAATGATGAGTCTGTCAACTCATCACAGGGCTGATAACCCTAACTATCTAGCGATGAGTCAATCAACTCATCACAGGACTGATAACCCTAACTGTCCGACAATGAGTTTGTCAATTCATCATCGGGTTGATACCCTAAACTATCCGATTGACATCCATCACATTGTCTAGAGTGGCTGATACCCCAAACTATTCGATTGACAACTGTCCCATTGTCGGGAGCGGACTGATACCCCAAACTATCCAGTTGACAACTGGAAAACATTGTCTGGAGCGAGCTGATACACGAAACTATCCGGTCGACATCCGTCACATTGTCGGGAGTGGGCTAATATCACAAACTATTTGATTGACATACGTCACATTATCTAGAGCGGGCTGATACCCCAAACTATCTAGTTGACATCCGTCACATTGTCTAGAACGGGCTGATACCCTAAACTATTCGGTTGACAATCGTCACATTGTCTGGAGCAGGCTGATCCCCCCAAACTATCCGATTGACATCCATCACATTGTCCAAAGCGGGCTGATATCCCAAACTATCTAGTTGACATTCGTCATCAGTCTACCCTCGATCGACAAGTCTGATATCATGCCATGCATCCTTTTGGGCCGAAAGGTTTGTCATCTACCAAGTTCCCCTTGTCATGCGACAAGCCCGATAGTCTTATCTAGGCATCCCATGGCATGAGTCGGGAAATCCCTCCCTCAGGCTCCCCTCCGTGGGTTGGTGGGATACAAACTCGTTGTCAGCATCGTCTTCAGGCATCATTTGCATCCTGCACATCAGCATCACCAGGCTTCAGGGTCAACCCTTTCATCAGCATCATGCATGGGCCTCGAGTTGTGACATTCGGTGCATCTACTGAATATGTGGTTCACGACCCCACAACAAGTACCACTCTCCCGTAGACTCAGGCGGAGTGTCTTGTCAACCCTAAGCATCTGTCTTTGTTCCCTCGACCTCGCTCAGGGAGGAGCATCTACAGACACTCCAATTTTGCAATCACTTGGTAGTAGGCTCCTCTAGAAAGATGCTTCGGTTGCGACCACCAAACCTAAACCCTAACTCCACTTAAAACCCCACAAACCCACTCAAGCCCATGTAAGCCAATTTAGGTCCACACAAACCCATTCTGACCTAATTTAAGTAAAAAACCCATAATAAAAAATCTAAACTAAAATAAAACTCACTGAAGACATTATAATTCAAACTAATCAAGTGAAAACCCTAATTAAAACAAAAATCAAATAAAATTCATTTAAACCATTTAAAATCCGAATTAATCAAGTGAAAACCCTAATTAAAATCAAAATCAAGTAAAGTACATGTAAACCATTTAAAACTCAAATTAATTAAGCAAAAATCCTAATTAAAACCCTAATCAATTAAAACTCAATAAAATTCATTGAAAATTAAATCTAAACCCTTATCCAAACGAAAATAAAGCAAACAACCAATTAAATCAAAATCTAAATTAAATCCCTAATAAAAACCAATTAAATCAAAATTTAAACTAAGTCCACAATTAAATCAAGTAAAAACTAATTAAATCTAAATTTAAAATTAATCATATCCAAAACTTAAATCAATTAACCAAATCCATTTAAACATATGTAAACTTAATTAAAACCATAAAAAATCCCTAAAACCAAACCCAAAAACCCAAATTGAAATCACTTAATTAAATTATGAAACCCAAAACCTTAAAATCACAAAAACTTAATTAAAATCACAAAACCTAATCAAAATCCCTAATCATAAACCCAAACCTCAAAACCATAAAAAACCTGAAACCCTAATCCTTAAAATCTTAAACAAAAACCCATAATCCTAATTAAAATCCAAAAGCCCTAATTAAAACCACCTAATAAAATAAAACCAAAAATCCACAAACCTTAATCATAAAAACCCTAAAATAATAAACCCAAAAATACTAATTAAAAGCACTTAAATTAAACTTAATGAAACCCAAAATCCTAATTAAAATCCAAAAGCTTTGATTAAAATCACTTGATTAAACTTAAAACAATAAAAATCAAAACCTTAATTTAAATCATAAAATCCTAAAACTAAAACCCAAAACCCTAATTATAACCCAAAAACCATAATTAAAATCACTTAATTAAAAAAATTGAAATCGAAAAACCCTAATTCAAATCACTTATTTGAACTATAAAACCCAAAACCTTAAAATCACAAGAACATAAAACCTAAAACCAAATTTAAACCACAAGTCATTAATCCTAAATCACCAAAACAAAAGAAAATAAAAACACAAAACCCTAAAAACTAAAACCTAAACCCTAAAATCCCTTAAAACCCTTAGAAAAATCAAAAGCCCACCCCACAGGCCCAAAAACTAGCCAACAACACCCATTTCATTTCTCAATCAAGAACATTGGCAAATGGAAAATAATTCCAGCAGGCACCCCCATCTCCGACGACCCCTGCAAATTCCAACACGATCCTCGGCGACATCTCGAGATCTCCAACGCTCACTCCTCCTCCTGCATGATCCTCGACCAGCCCTCCTTTAACTCACGCCCGATCCAACAGTGCTCAGCCACTGGAGAGAGGAATGGCCAACATAGAAAGGCCCACCAACGTTTAAAAATGCCCCACTGTCGACAGCGATAGGGAGTTGCTTTCAAACCTAAAGGAGGTCATCTGAAACCCAGAGATAGAGGACCCCCTACAAATTTCAGAGAACACTGCAATGCCGCCACATCCATAGCTCCTCCTCTAGTCCTTTTGCAGCCCCAGAAACCTCGAGCCTCTATCACCAGAGCATCCACCATAGAACACTGCCGTTAAGCTTCACCAAGAGAAACAATAGTCCCTAGCGAGGTAATCCTCCCCTTTTAGTTCAAATCTTTTCCTCTAAGTCCCGATAGGTCAGGTCGAGTCTTCAAGGCGAGTTTCGCATGAGTTAGAATGCTCTACGCGCTGTCTCTTCCGTCTTCGGTGGTGGCTTCACCACCACCAGCAAGGCCTATGGCCTCTTGGGTTGGGAAGAGGCCCTTGGGGCCTCTCCTCTCTCTTCCTCCTCCTCCTCCTTCAGCCTCATCAATCAAGGGGGGACCCTCTGGCCTCCTGTGGCCAGGAACGCCGCCGCTGCTCCGTTGATTGTCCCCCCTCAGCTGTGGAAGCAACTGGAAGCCTCCAGTCATGCCCACTCGAGGCCACCACGTCAAGAAGCTTCACCACCTTGCCATGGACATCCCCACGCAGCTACGTCGTCGCCTTAACCTTTGGAACATTGCCCCGTTGTTGCAATTTCCACCGCCAACACGAGAGGTGGGGGAACACCTCAGGTAACCCTAATCCTTGCCGACACCTTCGAAGCATCCATCGTGCCGCCCTGGAGCTCCTTTGGTCCTCGCCACGCCATCCCTACTGCAGCATTGCCACCAGCCATCTCACCGTCATCTTCCTCAGCACCGATTGACCCCTCACTAGTGCTAGAGATAAGGGGAGCATCCCAGACCGCTTCAGCCTTGTCCAACACGCCGGAGAGCCTCGTCGTGCCTCCCTCCAACTTCCCCGACCATCGCCTGAGCCCTTCTGTCGTCGTGTCTCCGCTAGTGCCTCGCCGGCGATTGGAGCACCGATGAACTTCGAAGGGAAGGGATTTAGATTAGGTCCTTTAGTTTTATGTTTTTATACTTAGATCCTTATACTATTACTTTTAGGTCTTGTTTTTTGTGTTTAAACCCCTACAATTTTAAATAATTTTTATTCCTTTTTTTATTTATGTAAAAATTGCATTGGTCACCTGCATGTTTTATTTTCTTCATGACTAGTGCATTAATATTTATTTCTTCACATTTAAGCCCTTGAAATCATGTTTTCCATGTAGTTAAGTCTTGAAATGTTGTAATGTGCCCCTAAAGCTTTTTAAAATGATTTTTCTTTGTGAAACTTGCATTCTGAACCTTAAAAGACATTGTAATCACATTGAACATCAAAAAAACTTAATTTTCATCACATTTAAGCCCTAGAATTTTGCATGTAAACCCCTGAATTCATAAAATATAGTTACTGTGTGTGGGAAATTTGCATCTAGGCCCTTAGTCTAGTTTTAATGCATTAATTAGGGTTTTAATTGTTTTAACAGACATTTTCCACCTTTTGATCACATGAATATTTGTAATTTTGCACTTGAATATAGTTTTCATTTAAAAATCATGTTTGCAATGTAAAATGATCTTTGTTCACATTTGCACACTTTATGTAAATTTTGTACATTAGACCCTAAACTATTACGAAATTACAAAAATACAATTTTCACACATCTCACACCTTAATGTCACATTTTCCTTTAATTCATGATCTGAACACTAAGATAAGAGTCACTGAACACACTTTAATCATGATTTTCCCCTTTTCCGTGAATTTTGTACTTTAGTCCCTGAACTTGTCCTTTACCATGTTTACATCATTTTCTTGTATTTAAGGCCATGTCCCCATCATGTTTTCTTGTAAATAACATTTTCTTGACATTTTGCATACATTAGACTTTGCATCATGCACATGCACACATTTATCAAATTTGGCTATAGAAATTACTCAATTGCCTCCTATACCATCAATTCATGTACATGCATGTTAGTTTTGCATTTAGTCATGCATAATCCCTATATAAATCATCCCTCATCATTTGGCCGTTTTACGCAGACTCCTTTGCAATTTTCCATTTTGATTTCCATGACGTTTTATATGATTCCGATAATTTGGGTCGATCGTGTTTTTTATTCTCTTGTTGTCGGTATGGTTTCCTGGGCCATTCTCTCCAAAAACAGCGTCATTTCTTGTTATTTTGTTTGTCATTTCCTATTGTGGTTATCCAATCATTTCGTGTGGTTTTCTTTGCAGTTTTTGCATACATCTTGCGCATCCACCTATTTATGACTTAGCATTCATATTAGCATGATTTGGAGCACAATCTAGGCTTAGCAAGTATTCATTTACATTCCTCCCTTAGCAAGTGAATCAGACAAGAAAGATCTAGTTTCTCGGGCGCACTGGGGGGCCTATTACCTTCCCCGTGCGTAACAAGAACCCTTACCTATTCTCTAGTTCATAGAAATTGGCCTTTTTATTTGCATTACATGCAATCATCCATTTGTGCTTTATTTGTAATTTTCCTTGTCTTTCCCTTAAAAGACTCGATGGTGACTCTGGTTTTTCGTTTTATCTTATCTTGCACCTTCGCCTTCTGGCATGGCTATAGGCTCCTCCTTTTGTGCGACTCCGTGCCAAATCTCCTGGGCGGGCATGGTTACAAAAATCATCAATTGAAATTGGGCCTCATGCCCAAAAACCACACATTTAATCACTTTCTTCCATTTTTAGGGCTTCAAGCCCAAAAGCATTTCCAAATACAATTATTTGAATACCATATTCCTCTATGACATTTACATGGGGAAAACACTATTGACACATGCTCATTATCCCTTAAAAACCAATTATTTCCATCATTTATGTCTGTTTATTCATATGGATCAGGGGATAAAAACGGCAGACCCAATTCAAATTCGATATACCAAAAATCACGGATTCATTATACCAAATACTTACGGTATCCGGTTTCGGTCGACCGAAAGTTTTCGGTCTACCGAAATCGAGCATCCCTGCACAAACTGATAGGGATTTGGTATGTTGAACCGAATTTGGCATGGTGAATCTCCCGTGTTTTGCACACGACCCCTGCCAATAAACCATTCGTTCGTCGAAAGTGGGATCCTCCGACAGACCCCTCAAACATACATCATAAAACATGGATAAATCACAGGGTGTAGACTCTTTAGTCTACTTCAAATCCCCTCAAACCATTCATGAATCCATTCATCATGCAAACCATACGAAAATCGTAAAGGGGTGAAGCTTGTTACAAAACACTATAGCATACATCTTTAAAATTTGCATAAATCCAGCAAATTTCATCCTTACCGCATGATATCTACATATTCAAGCTATCCATCACATTTTCATTCATTTTACTGTTTTTCTACGATTTTACATGCATTTATTCTCATTTTCATGCATTTAACATGTTAAACTGAAATCGTGGAAATGAGAGAGGAAGGGGTCGCTACCTTAGGTGGCACTCCGGTGACCTCCCTCGCACTTCGACGAACCTCTCCTCGCCTCGGCAAAGCTCTTCCACCGGTGAACCATGTGAACAAACACACTCCTCCAGCTCGTGCATCATTTTCCCCGCTTCCTCTTTCTCTCGTAGCTGCCCTTCCTCCATTTCCCTTTCCCGCTTTACCTCCTCTTCCTCCCGTGTCGCATCGACCTCCCATCGTGTCGGTGGGGATGGGGAGACATGGGCTGCTGTCAGTGGTGGCACAGGTTAGGGGAAGAAGAAGAAGGAGACGAAGATAGGGAGAGCTCGCAAGGAAGAAGAGAGAAAAAGGTAAGGAAGAAAAGTGAAAAGGTCGGGCACACAAACCGAGGCAATTGTGCATCTCAAACCAAACTTGACATTAGTCCCAAATCACAAACTGGTGCACAAAAAGCCAACCAAATCCTCACAATCATAGGAAACAACAGATTATCCAATAATAAACCATTTAACAATATTACAATTGTGACCATACCAAAACCGACCTTTTGCGGCGAGGGAGCACGCAAAGGACTGAAAAGGTCACAACGAAGATGGTGAATCCAAGGAAGGACACTCGACTCGAAGACATTGAATGAAAACATAAAAAAAAGAAAACGATATGGAAAAAAAACGGAGTCGCCACCTAATCATTTAAAAATCGGAAAGATAAGGAAAACCAGATGCGATAAAACACGAGAAAAACAATACAAAATGAATGCAAATGTATGCATGAATGTGTGTGCATGCTCCGTGCCTAATGGATGCAATACATTTGTCATTGCGGGCCAGAGAAAGGGTAAGGACTCCTGTTACGCATGGGGAAGGTGTTAGGCACTCCCATGCTCCCGAGAAATCGATCTTTCTAGGCTTTCGCTCGCTTGTGTGTCGCCAAATGCAAATGATCATGTATGCTTATCTTATGTTGATGTGAACGAAGTGCAAGAGGGTGGGAATGATATGACCTAAGTGTGCTCAGAAACGCTATGTGAATCCTGGACTATCTGTCAAAAGGATCCGACATAGTAATCGTCATCGCCCTAAATGCAAATGTGTCATGATGCATGATGCGAATGTCATCGTGCATCAGGTTTTCCTTGCGTGATGGAAATTGTCATCGTCGCTAGTTCTGTGACCATGCTAGAACCAACCATTCGAGGCAAGTGATTTTGTGAAGGACCGAAAAGGTCACGACGAAGATGGTGAATCCAAGGAAGGACACTCAACTCGAAGACACCGAAGAAAACACAAGAAAAGAAATGATAAGGACAAAACAGAATCGCAACCTAATCTTTTAAAAAGCTGGAAAGACGAGGATGAACCAGATGCAATAGAAACACAAAAAAAACAATGCAAAATAGATGCAAATGTATGCATGAATGTGAGTGCATGTTCTGTGCCTAATGGATGCAACACATTGGTCATTACGGGCTAGAGAACGGGTAAGGACTCCTATCACACATGGAGAAGGTGTTAGGCACCCCCATGTGCCCGAGAAATCAATCCTTCTAGGTTTTTTGCTCGCATATGTGTCGTCAATGCAAATGATCATGTATGCTTGCTAGGTCTAATATGTATGTATACTATATGCCATGCTGATGCGAATGAAGTGCAATGGGGCGAAAATTAATGTAAATGGGCTCAGCTACGTTATGTGAATCCTAGACAGTCGATCAAAAGGATCCGACATGGTAATCGTCATCGCCCCAAATGCGATGCATGAATGTTATGATGCAAGATAAGCCTATTTATGCATGATGCATGGAATAAAATGATAAGAGAGCAAGTGACATGAAATGATAGATAATGATATGTAGGTCTTGATGTATGAGATGTTTAATTGCTTTGGGTAATGGTGTATGATGCATATCAAATGATGAACAACATGAAATAATAAATAATATGTGTGATGATACATGAAACGATAAATGAACGAGTGAGGTGTATGCATTAACGCAATAATGATTGTGCGAATAAAGCATACATGGAAATAACGAATGATAAGATGACACAAATCATGATAAGGAAACAAACTAGAATTAGGAAATCATGCAAGGAATGAATAGGAGTGTGATCAAATAGGGAAAAGTGGCTAAGCTTGGCCAAGTTATATTCCCTAGAAAATACTCATCGACCGTGCACGTAAAATGAATGCATATCCCAGATGCATTCCAAGAACATGCTTTGACTATCGACTATCATCGCCATTCCCAAGCAACTCGATCACTGAAACCATGATGCAAATAACCAAGATCCACGACAAAATACCAGAGATGGAAAACAAACGAGAAAATGCCACTAAACACGTGCATGAATGAAACCAAAAGCACATGCCATAAAGTGAATGAAATGCATATGTAAAACATGTAACGGGTGCATGCAAATAATGAAACCAGATAACTAAGGAACAAAGTATACGCATGATCAAGGATTAAAAACCAAACATGGATCAAGAAACATGGGTCTGGGAGCTAAGACTGGGTCAGGTCTGGCATCCGCAGTCCCTGATGAATCCATGCATGTCACACGTGCAGTTGAGACGCCTTCCAGGATTTTGCCAGACCATCAACCATCACCTCTGTCCAGGCAAACTACACAACAAAAGGGCAGTACAAGCATCCAGGAAGCTACACTAAACATCAAACTTAGAAGGCAAAAACCGAACCCAGACCCAAACATGATAAATGGATGACATGGCACGTGGAATAATGAAAGAAATAAAAGGGGAAGATATCCAACATTTAAAACAGGGGAGTGGTTACCTGTGGTGACAGGTTTGTGTGTCCAACGTTGCTCACGGTGACCCTCTCCGGACTGCTGGAGCTAGGAGGCAATACGGGGAATGGTATGGCTTGTGACTGCCTCTCTCCTACTCTCCTTTCTCCCTACGTTGCATGCGGCTCAACGAAGAGGGGGTGTGGTTGATGCAGGGCTTGGGCTTGGTTCTTGTTTGGCTGGGGCACTGGTGCTGGGTCTGTGGGAGGAAGAGTGGTGGAGGCTGAGGGCTAGTGAAGGTGGACGGAGGTCGAGTTTGGGGTGAAGGAAGAGGAGGACGACGGGCCAGGCTTGGGGATGGAGGATGGCTGCTCTCTCCCTCTCCCTCAGTTCAGTACTCGCTCCCTCTCCTTCTCTTCTCTATTTCACGTTGTATGCATAAGGAGGGGCTGGACATGGGGGATGGTTGCTGTTGGCTTGGTGGTGTCGTTGTTTGGCTTGGAAGATGGCTGCTGGGTCATGGCTTGTTGCTGGGAGGAAAAGTGATGGAGCTGGTTGGTTGGCTGAAGGTTATGGAGGTGGAGTGGTGGAGTGGCAGAGGAGGAGAGCTCGACTGTGTGGGTGGTGGAGTGGTGGCTCGTGTGGTGAGAGGAGGAGGGTCTGTTCTGCTGGTGAGAGGGAGAGTGGTGCTCGTGGAGGTGAGGCTCGGGTGGAGAGATGGCTGGTGTAGGAGGGCTCGGGGTTGGTGGCTGATGGGTTCGGTTGGAGAGGAGGAGGGCTGGGCTTGGCTCCTTGGTTTGCAATGGAGGTGGAAGCTGCTGTCTGGTGGTTAACAGTGGAGGTGGAGGCTGCTGGCGGTTGGTCTGCAGGTGAGGTAGATGGAGAAGGAAGAGAAGAGGAGGATGGAGGGCTTGTGTTTCTTGCTGGTGGAGGACGAGTGGCTGGTGGGTTCGCGTGGGAGAAGGCTATGTAGAGGGGTGGTGATGGTTTACAGGGATGGGAGGTGGCGGTGTCTCGTGTTGGAGAGGATGGAGGTGAGGCTGAGGCAGTGGGGCTTGGGAAGGGTTGTTGCTGGGAGGAAAAGGAGGAGGTGAGGTCGGGCTGGTTTGATGGGTGCTGAAGGGCTCATGGAGGAGGAAGGCTTGGCTGTGAGAGAGAGATCAGGAAGGAGGAGAGGAGGAGGAACTACCCTGGCTGCAGGTGTTTGGTGCTTGGTTTGCAGTGGAGGTGTGGGTGGCTGTGAAGGCTTCGGCTCCTCGCTGCTGTGGTGATGGGTTCGTCCTTGGCTCCAGGGAGGAGAACGGCTGAGGTTGGAAGGCTGCTGTTTGGGTGTTGTTGCTTGGAGGCGTAGGGTGGCTGAGGCAGGTGTGCTGCACGGGAGGTTCAGATGGGCGTGGTGGTTGCAGGCTACTGGCAGTGGGAGATGGACAGATGGTGGGGCTGAGGTGTTGGGTGAGGCCGTGCATGGGTTGTCATATGTGGAAAAAGTGGTAGAGGACGGTGAGGTGTTGGCTATTGGGTGGTTTGTTGGTGGGTTTTGTATGGGTACGTGGAAGGTTTTGACTAGTGGGTTACATGGGCATGTGGTTAAGGGGACTATTGGGCTTGGCATAGGCTTTGAAATGGGTTTAGGCTAGTTTATGGGCTTGGGGTTGATTTGAATGTGGGTTTAGACTTGTTTTATGGGCTTGGATTTAAGTGGGCTATGGGTTTTGGATGGATTTGTGTTTGGACAATAGGGTTTATGTTTATTGGTTGGGTTAAGTTAGGGTGTAGGTTTATGCTCAAGTTTGGGAGGTTATGGGCTTGCGGGGAATTGGGGTAGGTTTGTGGGCTTTGGGATATGGTTTGGACTGATGGTGTGACTAGGGTTTGTTTGGGTTGGTTTAAGTGTTAAGATTGTTTTAGGATAAAATGGGGTGGAGTGCCTTGTTGTCGTTAGAGCACGCTCTTTCGAAAACATGTGCTGCAAATGGATGCAAAAATGGGATGTTTACAGATATCCCTCCCTGAGCGAGGTTGAGGGACGGAGGAAACTAAAATCGATGCTCAGGGTTGACAAAAGACATGCCATTTGGCAACCTACCAGAGGATGGTGTTTGCTATTGGCACTGAGTCACTCAATTAGTGGATACACCAAATGGGATGACTTGTTGCCGAAATGTAGATGCAGGCGCTAAACTATGGTGGAAACGTGAGTGTGATATGAATGATGCATACTGATGCTAATGCTGGTGTGTGTTGAGCTTTGCTGGGGATGTGCGGAGCTTTGCATAATGCTAATGCATGTGCGTGCTAAATATGTAATGCTGGTGGTGATGCATGCAATGTTAGGCACGTGATGCGAAGCATACCAAACCAATTAGGCAGTGCCAAGGACAAGTCACTAGCGCTCAATGCTATGGGAGGCATGCTAAGCATTGGGATGTCGATGGAGTGATAATGCATAGGAATGCAAAACACTGTTGGAATGCAAATGCACGTGTTGAGCCCCGTTAGGGATATAGGGATATACATAGCTCTACACGATGCTAATGCGAGTGATATGGGTGTAATGATGCAAGTGTAATGTAGGTGATGATCGCGACGCTGGGAGTGCAATGTCAAGGATACCACGCCAAGCAAGAGTACTATAGAGGATACACTGGCACTCTGTGCAATGGGAGGTATGTCAAGCACGCAATGCCAACAACTTGATGGTGCAAGTGAAATGGTATGAAGGATGATACATGCAGTGTTGGGCATGTAATTTTGAAGAGGATACACTGGCACTCTATGCTACGGGAGGCATGCCATGCATGCGATGCCAATGGAATGATGATGTATGGTATGCATGAGTTGTTAGGTATACAATGCAGAATACCAACGTCGAGCAAGCAGTGCGGCAGAGGATACACTGGCACTCAATGCTGTGGGTGATATGCCAGGAATGTGATACCAATGAAATGATGATGTGTGGTATGCATGAGGTGTTAGGTATACAATGCGGAATACCATCGCCGAGCAAGCAGTGCGGTAAAGGATACACTGGCACTCAAAGCTGCGAGATATATGCCATGCATGTGATACCAGTGAAATGATGATGTATGGTACGCATGAGGGGTTGAGTAGTGTTGGGCACGTAGTGCAAATATACCGTCACTGGGCCGGCAGTGCTACAGAGGATTCACTGGCACTCGATTCTACGGGAGGCAAACCAGGCACATGGTGTGGGAGTGATGTAATGTAGGTGGATGAATTGTTATGCATCAAGATGCATGCGAGACTAGGCACGTAATGCGAAGCATACCAGACTGAGCAGGCAATGTGGAGGACGAAACACTGGCATGCAATGCTGCACGAGGCATGCTAATCACAATGTGCAGGATGTGATGCTAGATGAGATGATGATTCATGTAAGGTGGTATGTGGCTAATAAAAGGTCGTGCACATGGTGCGAGGCATGCTGCATCGAGCAGGTGAAGTTGAGGACAAGTCACTAGCATGCAATGCTGTGGAGAACATGCCAAGCACCTTATGTAGGGGGGGGTGTTGGATGCGGAAAAGGGCATGATGTTATGATGCTAAATCGAGATGTTTCAATAGTGTTGATGTTATGCTTATGTAAGGCAATGACATGTTATGCAATGTGTGACCATGCCGGTGGAACCTTGCACGGCTCTCCTTACGGTGCATGGAAGCACACGAGGAGTCCCGATACGGTCACAGCGAAGATAATGAATATGAAGAAGAACACTAGACTCAAAAGCACCAAGGAAAGAGAAGAAAAGGATAAGGAAAGAAGTCGCCACCTAGTCTTTTAATGGAAAGAGGAGGAAAACCAATCACAAAGGAAAACAATCTAAAGGAAACCAAGGCGAAGAAAATATATGCATGCTCCGTGCCTAATGGATGAAATGTACAAATCAATGCGGGTTAAAGAAAGGGTAAGGATTCTTGTTACGCATGGAGAAGGGGTTAGGCACCCCCATGCGCCCAAAGAAATCAGTCTTTCAAGGTTTCCTACTTGTTAAATGGTCCATTGGGTGTGTGCTTGCCTATTCTGAATGCACATGCTTAAAGTTACCGTGAAAACATGCCAAATCAAAGAGAAGAAGAGAATAAAAGTAAAAAAGATAATTCGAGGGACAAATGCAGGCATTGAGAATGGTCGCTTTACTGTACGCCCGTGGGCGATGAAGAAAATCATGAAAATCGAGAATCCCTCGGAAAGTGTCACGTAAATCAGCGAAAACTTGAAGAAATCCGAGAAAATCAAATTGGGGAAAATAATCCTCATTTGGGACAATGTTAGCATTGTTAAGCCTATTAATGTACGCCCTCAGGCGATGGAAAGCCAAATCAAGTCAAAATTGCAAAAGTCGGAAGAAATCCAGGAAACAATTGGAAAAATAAGTTTGAAATGAGTTAGAAATGCGTGCACAATGAAAGGAAGAAGGCACAAGAAAATATGCATGAAAAAGTGCAACAAAATGTGCAAAATGCATGTAAGAGTGTAAAAATGTAAATTATAAGGGTTTTTGTGCAAAAAACCCAAATTCTGAATGAAAACTGAAATTCTGAAGCTAAATCATCAAAAATACATAGAAAACACATTTCATGTAATTTTGAAGAAATCTAGGGTCAAATGTGCAAATCTGTGCATTTTTGGCAAAATTAAAGATTCATAGGGGTCAAAATGCAATTCTGACATTAAAACATGTATTTAATGCAATTCTGTAGAAATTTAGGGTTAAATGTGCAATAAAAAGAGTTCATGTTTGAAAACAGAAAGTTTCAGGGACTGACATGCAAATTTACCCTAGAAAATATGCATTCAGTGTGAAATCGGTAAAATTGAAGGGCTAAAATGCAATTTAGGTCAAATTTGAGCAAATATTTAAATTCCCAAGGTTTAATTTGTAATTTAAACAGAGAAATATGCATTCAGAACTATTTCAACAAAGCTCAGGGTTTTAAATGCAAAACTTCTAGATTTAAAGTGTAAGAAAAGTAAATCAAGGGGTTTTTGTCTAGCTTTTAAGCCTCGAAAACATTTCCAAGAATTTACAAGGGTCACATTGCAATATTCAAGGAAAACATTATTCAAATGATTAAAAAAAAGTATGTAGGGACCTAAAAGTAAGAAAACAGACCTATTTGTAAGAACATAAGGACTTAACTGTAAGAAAATAAAAGTATTAGAAGTTATTTAAAAGAAAAACTATTTTTTAATTTTTTTTAAAAGAAAAAGAATCGACGGCTGTCGAGGATGCCCTTCTAGGGCATCCCAATGCTTGATTGTGCATCAGGCTCCACTGGGAGCAAGAGGAGAAAGAGGGGAGAAGATCCAACAGTCTTGATCTGAGGTTCGACGGCTAGTGTGGGCCTCCCACATCCCTTGCCATTGACGCAACTTTGGCGACGGTGTCGAGGAAGAGCAGGCTCCAGAAGGCTGCGACGCGGCGCTTAGGGGTCCAGGAAGCACGGGAGAGCGACGAGGATGAGTTCTCCCCCCTTAATCAGCAAGAATGGTGGCTCGAGTTGGTTCCCTGATCAAGCTTCAATGGCATTCTGATGACGGTGGTTGCAGGGGAGATCTGGGGCCTGATTCGCGTTGTTGGAGGCTTTGAAAGCTTGGGGGCGCATCAGGGAACGTTCTTGGAGGCTCAAAGAGGCACAGTGGGGCTGCAAGCGCTCGATCGATCACTGATACCAGTCGTCTTCCCCAGTGACGGTGACAGAGCCCAACTCCGACAATATTCTACTGGTGCCTTCCATAGTGACTGAGGCAGGATTTCGACGGGTGGAATAGGAAGAGGAGGTCCAGGGGAGGAAGATAGAGCACCCTAGGGCACGAATCGATCACTGGATTCGTGCCCCCACCTCTATCACCAAAGAATGACTTCGGTGCTGCCTGAAAACACGATTCCAGCCAGGGAAGGCCTTTAACTCTATTGGAATCGATCGGGGAAGGAAATGGGAGACCTAAGAAACCATTCTGGAAGGAAATTGACGTCTGTGGAGGGCATACATGGACTGGCAGTAACCATGGCCGTCGGAGCTCACCGGAGGCCGCCAAAGCTTGCGAGAGATGGCTGGAAACTCTGATTTCTCTCCTCTAAGAGCATCCTCCTTGCTCCTGGAACACTCTAGTTGCTCTGGTTGGGAGGAAAATGCTTTGGGGGGCTCTCTTGTCAAATTTTCCAACAACCCCTTCTCACTTGCAAATGGGGGTTATTTATAGGCTTGCCATGGTGATTATGGCCTGTTGTGATTAGTTAGAAGTTGTTAGATTAAGTGGGAAGTTGTTAGAGTTTGTTTAAGTAGTTAGAGGTAGTTATGTTGGGGTGGGTGTTAGTTAGAGAGTTTAGTTTGTTACATGAGTTTGTTAGAGTAGTTTTGAGGGAGTGGAAGTTAGTTTTTTTTTTTTTTATGCTTGCAATTGGACTTTTTTTTAAAATTAAAGTCCTATAATATTACCAATAGATCGGAAAACTACAAAAAGAAAAAGTGGAGGACATCCACCAAAGCCCCAAAGCCATAATACTACACTTGTTAAGCATGACACAGTGTCAATGAAAGACACCCCAGCATACAGTGTTATACTGAGGACATCCAAAATGAGCACATGGAAACTGGCAACCATGAAGCATGCTATTTTTGTTTGAAACGTAGGTAGGGCAGCCCACCCATTTCCAGAACCAACAGCCCTTTGACAGTCTTCAGAAGGTCATGGAAGTTGAAGATTCTCTTAAATATTTGTGAGTCAATGCCAAAATTAGCAAGGGCATCTGCTGGTGCATTGGCCTCCTTGAACGTGTGCAATATACAGTGGGCTTGCGTCACCTGCATAGACACATCTTTCTAGTCACTACGAATCCGCCAATTGAGGCACCTACCCACAAAAAGCATGTCCACCAGGATCTTAGAATCAGATTCTATCACCAGGTTTGGCAGCTCAATTCCCAGCTGTGATACCAAAGCTAAACCATCCTTCAGAGCCTTCAACTCAACCTCTAGGTTGGTGCATCGGCCATAGAAGTTGTTGAAGGCAGCAATGAACCTGTCACTCTGATCCCTGATAACACCATCACCCCCACCTGGGCCAGGGTTGCCTCTAGCATCCCCATCCACGTTCAGTTTGTAAGTATCTCTGTGAGGCTTCGACTAGTGTACAATGGTGTGAGTATGCTAGATGGTTGGAATCCCAAAGATCTGTAAAGAATGCAAAATCTGTGCTTCCTTATCATTAAGACATCTCAGGTCCTTCAATAAAATGGTAAAATCCTTGATCCAAACTTTGATATTCAAGAGAATCTGGTAGACAGAAATAGTCTTACCCCCATATCTGCATGAACACCTGGCTTTCCAAAGTTCCCATAGCACTACAGTAGCCATAAATCTCCTCAATTTTTGAAGAAAAGATTCCTTGCTTCTTCTATTAAGCACCTTATGTAACCATTGGGAGAAGGTGTGGCCAAAAGTTGTATCCAGTTGAAAACAATTGACAAACCATTTCAAGCAAATGGATGCCCATTCACCCTCCAAGAGTAGATGACAGGCACTTTCTGTCTAGTGGTTGGACTGATAGCACATACATTTCGCTGGGAAAGCGAAGCCCATCTGAATCAGTTTGTCGTCAGTAGCTAATCTCCCCTAGCATGGTTTCCACAGGAAGAAAGAAATTTTAGTGGGAAGAAGGTTATCCCAGATACCTAATCCCCACCATACAATTCCTTTTTTTACCCTACACAGTTCCCATGCCGACTTAACTGAGAAAGAGCCATCTGCATTGAGGTCCCATAACATGGTATCCTCTTCCTCATTGATGCTGATCTGTTGGTCCAGAATGCTGTAAAGGATATGTTGAGGAAGTTGCATATCAAATATGCTAAAGAAGCTCTGGAAGGCATCCTTCACAGTCAAGTTTGGATCCTGAATGAAGGTGTCAGTGATCTCAGAAAGAGGACCCAAAGTAGACCAATTGTCAAACCAGAAACTGACCATACCTCGCCCAATTGACCACTGAATATGTTCTCTCAAGGCAATCCAAGCCAGTTGCATCTTTTTCCACCTAGTAGGACCCTTATCCACTGAAGAGTCCTCAGCCATCACACCAAATCTACCCCTCATAAACTCAGCCCACAAGGACTTGGACGTCTTCACCCTCCAAGCGAACTTCATGCGTAGTGCGAGCATAACATCACTGAGTTTCCTAATTCCCAGACCACCCTCTTCCAACTGTGAGCACACAGCAGTCCAAGATATCCAATGCCGCTTATGTGCATCCTCCTGCTCTCCCCAGAGAATGTTGGCAAATAGTCTGTTGATACGGTCAAGGACAACCCCTGGGATGTCATAGATGGAGAGCATATGAATTGGGATACTAGACAGAACATGTTTTATAAGAATGATTCTGCCACCTGGGGATAAGAGTTTGGCATTCCACCCCTGCACTTTCTTGGTAATCTTGTTCACCATTCCCTCGAAGTAGATTTGTTTTGTAGCTCCTCTAAAAATCGGAAATCCAAGATAAGTAAAAGGAAGGGTCCCCTATGAGGAGCCAGTCACAAATTGTATCATTCTAACTCTACTATTAACCAATTTGTGGGACACTAGGAAATGGCTCTTGTCAGGTTTGACATTCTGACCCGAGGCTAGTTGGTAGTCCAACAAGAGCTCCATAATGGCGTTCATAGATTTCTATCTCCCATTCAAATAAAGCAGTGTATCATCTACAAACAGGGAATGGGAAATAATAGGGCAATCCTTATTCACAAAAAAAGGCAGTAGATACCCCTTCCCCAGCAGTTTAGAAATACACCTACTTAAAACCTCCTCAGCTAAAATGAAAAGGGCAGGAGAAATGGTGTCTCCTTGTCTCAACCCTCTTGACCCTGTGAAGAATTCAGTAGAAGATCCATACACCACAATCGAAAAGGAGTTGGTCACCACACACTGCTTAATAAGATGAAGGCTTGATTCATCAAATCCAAATCTGCAAAGCACCCCAAATAAAAAGTCCCAATTCAGCCTATCAAAGGCTTTCTCCATATCAATGCTGAGTATAACATTGCCTCCTCTCTTACCCTTATCAATATGTTGTACGAGTTCTTGTGCTAGAGCAATATTCTCATGAATGACTCTACCACTAACAAAAGCACCTTGTTCTTGAGAAATAAGTTTGGGCAGTACTGAGCTCAACCTATTTGCCAATATCTTGGAAACAATTTTATAGCAGACATTGCAAAGGCTGATTGGTCTGAAATCAGAGAACTCACAAACCTGATCCTTCTTTGGAATTAATGATAAGAAGGTGGCTTTCCAACTTTTGGGCAGAGGATTCCCTTTGAAAAAAGCTTGGGTGGCCTCTACTACATCTTTGCCCACAATATCCCAACAAGAAGTAAAAAAGATGGTAGTAAACCCATCTGGGCCAGGGGAGTTATCAGGTTCCATCGAGAAAATGCACTATCTTATCTCCTCACATGAAGGAATGGAGCTGAAAAACACATTGTCCTTTGAAGAGACGGACTGAGGAATGACATCTAAAAGGTTTGGGTAGGGCAGACATCCCTCCTCCTGTAGAAGGTTCATGAAGAAGTTCCTTCCCTTATTCCACAACTTAGGCCTGTCACCATTGCATTCACTCAATAAATGCGAAAAGGCATTACTTCTACGTTTATCGTTAAGAGTAGAATGAAAGTATTTGCTGTTTTTGTCGCCTGCCTTCAACCATTGCACTCTAGCCTTCTGTTTTAGAAAAATCTCAAGCTACCATTCATTCTCAAGGTAGTTATGTCTAGTGTTTACGTATTGCTCCCAGATGCTCTTGTCCCAAACTTCCTGAAGCTGCACATCCAAGTTGGACATCTCGGCAAGAAGTTTCTCGTGCTTTTGGGTTACACTCCTGAAGATATTCTTGTTCCACCACTTAAGGTTCTGCTTGAGACCCTTAAGTTTCAGGCTCAGGTTCAGCATTGGACAATGATTGGCAGAATAATTCCACTTCTCTCTCACCAGGTCCAGGAACTTAGTGTGTTCAATCCACATCGTTTGAAACTTGAAGGGACAGGGCCCTCCAGACCAAGGAGTTAGCATAGATATCATCATGGGGGCATGGTTCGAGTGGACTCTATCTAGATAAGAGACTGAGTGGGAACCCAAGTCCAGCCACTCAACATTCCCAAGCACCCTATCCAGTCTTTTGTATATCCTATTAATTCCTTGCCGATTATTACACCATGACAAGAGATTACCTGAGTGGAGGGGTTCTCCCAGTCCAGTGAACTGAATGAAGTCCCCAAAATCATCTGAACAAGAAATATTGAAATCCCCTCTGCCAACAAATTCTGAAGACTTGACTGCACAGTTCCAATCCCCCCCAAGAAACCAGGGATGAGTAATTGCAGCTCCCAAGTGTTGGATACAAAAGCTTCTCTAGAGGGGGGGTGAATAGAGATTTTCGATTTTAATTATGTCTTTGGTATTTGTTAAGCAATTTAAGAGATTAGCACACAATACAATCAATCGTAAACACAATGGATTTATAGTGGTTCAGCCAACCCCGGCTTAGTCCACTCCTCAA
>JAMKQA010005848.1:0-32972 GCA_024699735.1 Posidonia australis | reverse complement strand
TATGTTTACTAGTTGCATAAGTAGAAAATCTTGATTAAATTTAGTTAATAATATCCATTGTCTGCAATTACTATTAAATTACAAAAAGTAGGCAAAGTAATTCTAAAATTGAAAATTCTCTATTCACCCCCCCTCCTAGAGAGGCCTTTCGATCCAACAGTCTGGTCTAGAGACTCCATAGGTTTTGCATGCATGGTAGAATCTGCACTTGATTTTTTGCCATGGTTTTCTGGTTGTTGTTTCATCTGTGGAGCAGGTACTTTGCCTTTCTCTGGTAGGATGCCTCCTTGTTGTTGTAAAGGCAAGGCCCTTATCGAGGAGACCGAGCCCCGAGAGGACGTAGGCGGATGGAAGACAGTTCATGCGGAACTGAGGAGTTTGGCACGCTGAACTGACGAGTCTGGCATGCGGGATCTCTCATGCGTTCAGCAAAAGTGGTGCTAGTGAGCTGTCGGATGACCCGTGACTGAACCAGTTGACGAAGCTTCATCCACCGTCGTTCAAGGGCAAGGTCAGTGCTGAAGTGAGTAAGGCTTGGTTGGAGAAGGTGGTGAAGATGCTGGAGAGCATCACGTGCCCATAGGAGCATTGGCTGTGGCTGGCGACCTACCTGCTAGATGGTGAGGCAGATAGGTAGTAGAAGTCTGTGAGGCAGCTAAAGTTCCCGGACTCAATCACTGTTAGCATCCAGTGGAAGGATTTCTAGGCAGCCTTCTATGACAAGTATTTTCCCGCTCATGTGAAGGAGCAGCTTCGTCAAGATTTCTGGAGTCTAGAGCAGGACACGATGTCGGTGCTCGAGTATGAGACTGAGTTCACTCGGCTGGAACGTTTTACTCCTGCTTCTGAGTCTGAGGAGGAGCGGGCGCAGAGGTTTCTAGACGGCTTGAACCCTAGGCTACGGGTGAAGGTGATGGGCTGTCGGTGCCAGACTGTGGAGGACATGGTTGGGATGGTTTACCGCTTCAAGGCAGAGCATCAGAAGTTTCTGGAGAGTCGTCCCAAGGGGAAGGGTAAGTCTTCTTTTACCTCTTGGTTCTCTTTCTCCGATCCTCCAAGTGCCGGTAGTTCAGGTAGCCTTGAGAAGAAGTAAAAGGAGAGGTCCAGTGTTTCCTCTATGGGTTGATGAAGTTTTGCTGGGGGTAGCAGAGCTAGCCTTAGTCTGACAGGGTCCAGTGCTCTCAGTGAGAACTAGTGCTTCAACTGTGGTCAGGTGGGCCACATCGCTACATATTGTCCCCAACCTAGGCAGACCACAACTTCAGTGGTGTGCTATAATTGTGGGAAGGTCGGACACATTTAGAGATCCTATGCAGAACCACCTAAGAAGGCAGGAAGCGCGCCACAGCAGCCAACTAGGGGATAGGCATTCACCATTGCAGCTCCAGGCACTAGGTCATCGGGAGATGTTGTTGAGGGTAAGGATGAATAGTTGATTCTGTAATCCTCTGAGATATGCTGTAATCTCCTTGTAATCTGGACATCTACCTGATTGTATAGACGTACGGTGTTGTTTTGTTTGGCCATCAGATTCTTTTATTATAGTTGGTCGGATGGCCAAAGTGCTGTTTGACTCAGGGAGTTCTTTCTCCTTTATCTCTGAGTCTTTTATGGTGGAGTTGGGAGAGAGACCAGCTAAACTGGCCTTTCTTCTCAACATGGTGACGCTGCTGGGAGAGCACAGTTTGGCATGGAAGTATCTGCTATTTGTCGACTTGACACTAAATGGCAAAGAGTTCCACGCCAGCCTGATCGCGATGGACATGCAAGAGTACGATGTGATACTCGACACAGACTGGTTAGTGCAGTAGTATGCTTTGATCGACTGTACTTAAAGGAGAGTTTATTTCAGATCTCTTGAGGATGGGTCTTTCTTTGTGCAAGGTGGGTGTCAGTGTGAGTCTAAGCTTGTCATGTCAGCTATGAAGGCTTATAAGTCTTTGGTCAGGGACTGTGTGGGGTATCTAGCTAGTATAGTTACCTCCACTTCCCTTGAGTTGGGTGCTCACAGCATCTTTATGGTGTGTGAATATCCTAACGTTTTCCCTAACGATATGCTTGGTATGCCACCTCATAGGGAAGTAGAGTACTCGATCGATCTAATCCCTGGTTCAGGTGCTGTGTCGAAGCCTCCTCATTGCATGGTGCCAGTGGAGTCGCAAGAGCTCAAGACTCAGTTGCAGGAGTTGCTAGACAAGGGGTTTATCAGGCCTAGTGTGTCTCCATGGGGAGCGCCTGTCTTGTTCGTCCGCAAGAAGGATGGTTTGCTCCAACTGTGTATAGATTAGCAGATGTTGAAACAGATCACAGTGAAGAACAAGTATCCCTTGCCCCGCATTGATGACCTTTTCGACCAGTTGCAGTCTACATCAGTGTTCTCGAAGATTGATCTGAGGTCAGGGTATCACCAGTTGAGGATACGAGACTCAGACATTCAGAAGACTGCTTTCCGAACACAGTACGGGCATTACGAGTTCACGGTCATGCCTTTCGGCTTGACTAATGCATCGACTGCGTTTATGGACATGATGAATAGGATTTTCAACCCTTTTTTGGACCAGTTTGTTGTGGTTTTTGTTGATGACGTGCTGGTCTACTCCCTGGATGTTGAGACTCACGCCTTGCACCTAAGGGCAGTTTTGGATACTCTGAGGCGTCATCAGCTGTACGCCAAATTCTCCAAGTGTGAGTTCTGGCTGAGCGAAGTCATGTTCCTTGGCCATTTGATTTCTGGAGAAGGCATCGGAGTGAATCCTACCAAGGTTGAGGCAGTGAGTAGTTGGGAGCGACTCAAGAGTGTGACAGAGACCAGGAGTTTCTTGTGTCTAGTGGGCTATTATAGGAGGTTTATCAGGGATTTCTCCTCCATAGCCACGCCTTTGACAGAGTTGACCAAGAAGGGAGTTCCTTTTTGCTAGGACCAGAATTGTGAGGCGAGTTTCTAAGAGCTGAAGTCTCGTCTGGTTTCTACGCCTGTGTTGACTCTGCCTTCTGGAAGTGGTGGCTTCATTGTGTATAGTGATGCTAGTGGTGTTGGGTTAGGGTGTGTTTTAATGCAGCATGGCAATGTCATCACATATGCTTCGCGCCAGTTGAAGGACCATGACAAGAACTACCCAACCCACGATTTGGAGATGGCTGCCGTTGTGTTCGCTCTCAAGCTCTGGCGACACTATCTCTATGGGGAGCAGTTTGAGGTCTTCACCGATCATCAGAGCTTGAAGTATATCTTCAAGTAGAGAGACCTCAATCTTAGGCAGCGCTGTTGGGTGGAGTATCTGAAAGACTATGATTTTAGCCTGTCCTACCATCCCGGCAAGGCCATCATGGTCGTCAATGCCTTAAGTCGGCGTACGCAAGTGATAGCGAGCCTGATGGTCAAGGAGTGGACCATGGTTGAGGATCTAGTGAGCTGTAGGCCAAAGCAGCAAGCTTGGGAACAGTTGGTGCTTGGGTGGCCAACCTGTCTGTTCGCCTGATGTTGTTAGAGTTTATTGCCGCCTGTCAACAGCTGGATTCGTTTGTTCAGGCTGTGTTTGAGAAACTAGAGGCTGGTGGAGAGCCTTATTTCTCTATTGGGACATATGGAGAGTTGAGGTATGATATGCGTTTGTATGTGCCCCAGCATGAGGAGGGCAAGCAGAGGTTGTTGGATGAAGCGCATCAGTCTAGGTACACTATTCACCCTAGGAGTAAGAAGATGTACCGAGACTTGAAGCGGAATTTCTGGTGACTTGGCATGAAGAGAAATGTTGCTGACCATGTGGCGAGGTGTACCACCTGCCAGTTGGTTAAGGCAGAGCACTAGAGACCTAGAGGGACCTTGCAGCCGTTGAATATTCCTGTGTGGAAGTGGGAGCACATCTCGATGGACTACATGACCGATTTGCCATGGACTCAAAGGAAGAACGACACTGTGTGGGTGATCGTGGATCGGCTAAGCAAGTCTACTCACTTCCTGGCCATTCAAGTGAAGTTTTCGATGCACCTCCTGGCGGAGTTGTATGTCTCTAAGGTGGTTAGGCTACATGGTATTCCTGTGTTCATCATGTCAGACAAAGACACGAGGTTCACTTCATAGTTCTGGAGAACTCTGAAGGAAGCCTTTGGCACCATGCTCAACTATAGCACAGCATTTCATCCTCTGTTGGATAGTCAGACAGAGAGGACTATCCAGACGCTGGAGGATATGATTAGAGCATGTGCCTTAGACTTTCAAGGGAATTGGGAGGACCATTTTCCACTAATTGAGTTTGCCTACAACAATAGTTATCACTCGAGCATCGGGATGGCGCCGTACGAAGCTTTGTACGGTAGGCCATGCAGATCACCGGTTTGCTGGAGCGAGGTGGGCGAGTGTCAGTTGATTGGTCCTGAACTTGTGCAGCTGTATGCGAACAACGTGGATCTAATCCGTGGTAGGCTATTGGCTACACAGAGTCGGTAGAAGAGCTATGCCGACAAGAGGTGGAGACCGCTGGAGTTTCTGGTGGGAGACTATGTCTTTCTGAAGGTGTCATCAACCAAGGGTGTCGTGTAGTTCGGGAAGCGTGGCAAGCTGAGTCCTCGCTATATTGGCCCGTACCAGATCACCCAGAGGATCGGTGAAGTTGCTTATCGGTTGGATCTACCACAAGTGATGTCGTTCGTGCACGAAGTATTCCATGTCCCCATGTTGAGGAAGTGTCTGGCTGATGTTTCTCATGTGATCCCAGTTCAGCCAGAAGGGCTCCAGGAAGATCTGTCCCTTGTGGAGGATGCCGTCGAGATTGTTGACTGCAAGGAGTAGGTGTTGTGGAATAAGGTGATTCTACTGGTTTTGGTGCAGTGGCGGCATCATGGAGCCGAGGAGGCCACGTGGGAACGTGAGGAAGCCATCCTAACCCAGTAGCCGTATCTTTTCGCCTAGTGATTTCGAGGGCAAAATCTTTTTTAAGGTGGTTAGGATGTAACACCTGTAAAATTCAATTTTGTAATTATTTACATTTTAATGAATTTATTCCTAGACGGGTGTTACTGTTCCGAGGCCTGTTGTGTGGATTTGTGCTTTTGGACTTGAGCCTCATGGACTGGCTTCTGTGGTGTGTTCCTGTACACGGTTGGCACTATGCATTGTGGCACTGTGCTTGTGGGCCCGGGTGTGGGTCCACGTGGGGCCTGCGTTCATGGGCCTTTTGTTGTGGCTGGTGGTCATGTGTTTGGTGCGGGGAGTCGTTGGTTCGTTTATTGGAGTTGGCGGTTGGCCTGTGTGTGGCGAGGCTAGAGGGTGGCCGAAGACTGGCTAGTGTGCGCGTGCCAAACGTTGGTGGGCAGGTGCACTGTGACTTCCTCCCCCACATATTTAACACGTGCATGGGGCGAGTCCTCTCTGCAGCCTTCTTGCCTCCCAGCCTTTCCTCCTCTTTCCCCCTCCACTCCTTCTCCATCTTCTTCTTCACTCCTCCTTCTGGTCTCGGGTGGGTGCGGGTGACAGAGAGAGCCTGAGAGTGGGAGACGGGAGGCGGCGGCTCACGGCGACTCGTGGCGGTGTGGGAGGCTTCGGAGTGACGTCCTTGGGGTCGTGGAGTGGCAAAGGACGTGCAGGGCCACCGGAGTTCGTCGGAATTCGCTGGAGTTAGCCATAGATCGTTAGAGTTTGTTTCAGGTACATATCCCCAATTTAATGTGCAGAAATCATGTAAAATGGTAGAAATGCCTAAGATGCATGTGATTTAGGCTAAATTTAATGTTTTAGAATTTTTGGGAATTTATTGTGGCATTTATGGATATTTATGGCAGTTGGTGTGTTTCAGGTCATTTTGACCCTTCTGCCTTGGCAATTTTATATCTTGATGCATTCTGAATGGATTTCAGTTTTGTTCATTGGGTTTTGGAGTAGACTCGAGGGTCTACCACATATGTTTTATTTGAGTTTTTCGATGGTTGATTGGTAGGTCCGATTGGAGCTCCCACCCCGAGCGATTTCTGATTGCCCTGCTACAGGTTGTCTAAATTCTGACAGAAAACTGGGGGCGCGGGCCAATTACGTGGGCCACATGCATGGGTTCAGCAGTGGTTCTGGTCCCTAGTCCAGGCTCTGTTAGTGTTCAGACAAAAGTGATAGGGGCGCTGACCAGACGCGCACTCCACATGTGCGGGTCTACCAAGCTTTTCTTTTTTGGCTTTTTCCTGGATTTTTGGAAAACATATTTTAATGCAATGGTTTTTCGGATTGGTTTGTATTGTCCTTGTGAGATGGAATTGTGGGCCGTCAGTGGTGGTCCCTTGAAACACCTGACGCGTCGCTTTGTTGAGGTTTTGGAAGAGTTTTCAAAGATATGAAAATGGTTTTGGAAAATGAATTTCAAAGAAATAGTTGGCCTGTTTTGGAAAGTGTTTTCCTAGTTTTCTGTATGGGGGCCGAGATAGTGTGGGACCGTGTCGTCAGGACCAGGGAATGTGACGACATTCCCTGGTGGTCAGGCGTGACTCCCTTGTTGAGGTCGACGGCCGAGATAACTGAGGCCGAGCGGTGTTGGGTCCTAAAGGTATGAAACTCCTTGACTATCATCATGAGGCTAGGGTTGTGGTCTACGGGTTGAGGTGTCTTGTGCCATGACGGGGAGGTATGATACTCTTGTTGTCGCTGTAAGCACTGAGGCACAGGTGTCGTCGGGTGTGGAGGTATGACACTCCGTCCTGAGCACCGTGTGTGGAGGACGTCGTGAGGAGGCAAACCCTATGGTGGCCAGTGGGGGTGAGACACGTGCCCCATAGCTGGTAGCGTCCTGAGAGACGGGACAACCTTCCCAGGGAGGGGTCGGCTTTTAAGGGTTCTCCAAAGAGGGAGAATCGCAGGACGGTGAATGCTCCTACATAGGGTGGCTGTCACCGTGGCAGTGTAGAATGCTGTGGTCGCTCCTCAACAGACTGCGTGTAGCCAGAGTTAGGTTGCCTGGCGCCGGGCTTCCCGACTCATTGTGTGTGGTTTTGGCCATTAAGGGCCTTTGCTTGTGGTTTTGGGCTCATAGAGCCCCGGTTGTGGTTTTGTCCAGTATGGGCCTGGTTTGTGATGTTTTAAGAAAATAGTTTGCGAAATAAATTTAAAAGGGAAATAGATTATAGTTTTGTTTTCCATGGTCTTCCTTGGGGTGCGTAATGGGTGACTTCTGTCACTCATGTGTTTTCCTTGTGGTTTTGGTTTGCAGGTGCAGGAATGCAGAAGTTTAGCGTAGTGCATATAGTCTGGAGCCTCCTAGCCGCACAGACAGGTTCCTGGTAGTTAGATATTTTCTGTTTAGCTTTAATTTTCCCGTAATATAATTTGTTTTAAATTATTGTGGCAAATAAGGGGTGTTACATGTTTCTCCCAAATTGGTTTGTGGACTGGTTAGGGTAGTTCAGCATAGTTCAAGCACATATTTGAAGCAAATATTGTAGGTATGGATCTTTAGCGTATACTATAAGCACATATTAGAAGTGGGTATTAGTGGCACGATTTGTCAGTGTGCCGCAAAAAAATAGTATCATGCAGTGAAATACAGTAAACGCCGCTCTACGCTTGCTGCAGCCCTACCTGCCATCTGCCTCTTCATGCTGCCTATGCCACTTGGATAGGGCCATGCCCTGTAGGACACTGGCCCACCTCTCCCTACAATGATGTCAACTCAGATCACTGAGCGACTGTCGACAATGGTGGGGCTTATAAAAGGAGCCCAAGCCCCATTGTTGCAAACCACCAGAAGCTAAGGGAGAGGTGAGGGAGAAGAAGAGGAAGAGAGGAGAGGTGCAAGGGGACAGAGAGGAGGTTGAGACGATTGCTGGAGGTAGGCTTGTTGGAGATCATGCCATCGGAAAAGAGGAACACCGGTGATCCACAAATCTGTAAGTTTCCTACCCTTTCTCTGTCTTTGTTTTATCAAAAATTCTTAAGATTCATGTAGAATAACATGATATGATCTGTGTTAGAAGATCTAAGGCTGAATGGTGTGATTTCGACAGTTTTTACATGGTTTTCTGATGATTTCCAATAGAGTTTTCTATTTTTAAGTTTTCTGCAAAATATCCAACACGACTTATTGGCAAGGCTAATAAGCACGTTCTGTAGGCGCAACCTAAAGGCAAATCCAGGTAGCGCGAACTCTTGGCCCAGGAGTCGGTGAATACTCCCAATGCAACTGACTGACACGAGTCACGCAGGTCAGTAAACCAGTTTTGTTTTTCTAAGTTTAAATGTTAATTCCTTTATGTTATAATAATTTTGAGAAAAATCTTAAGGATTTGTACAAGTAATATTTCGAAAAGTGGCTTTGAAATAGGATGTATTTCGAGAAGGACTTCTGTAATGGAAAATGTTTTCAAAGTAATTTGAAAAAGAGATGCATGCTTTTTTAAAAAGGTTTTCTCTATGGTTTTTGGTCAGATCCGCATGACGGTAGAGACATAGCCGATGCAGGTATGAGACCTTCATGAAATCAATACAGACTCTACGATGTGGTTGTCGAGGACAGACATAGGTGAGAAAGACTGTGGCTCTTTGAGGTACTATAAGGCCTAGATGAAAGAAACCAATCCACCCTCTTTACCTAGTGCTGGTAGGGCTTGGGATTGTGAGTCCTTTGGTGTCTGGGCACCAAGGAGCGTCATGAGGACGCACCCCATGTGTGTTTTTGTGACCTATGGGTAATGATACTGTAAGGCCTGTGGGGACGAGGAGGGTGGACTCCTACACAAGGTGGTTCACCACGACAATGCAGTAGGACTAGGGTTGGTGTCTCACTGACTGCTTGTGGCCAGGTCGGCACCTGTGACCAGGGTAACTCAATAAGTTTTAGTCAAACTATGTGTGCTTGATTTTGAGTTAGGATTGGCATTCGATTTTGTGATTTTGGCCAAGTTCCAACTTTGTGGTTTTTAGCTAGTTTCCAACCAAGGTTTAAATATGGTTAAGTTATGTGCTATTTTCAGCTGGATTCTAGTTGAGACTTGGTTTCCTGAGATGCATGAATATGATTTGTAAAATGCATGGAAATTTGAAAGGAAAATCAAAAAGAATTATTTCAAAAGGCATGCTTATATAATAATTTCGTTTGTGATTTGATCGCTGCTATTGGCAAGGCTTTTCGTGTTATTACTGTGGTTTTTAGTAGGCGCATGTAAGGTGACTTGATGTCACTCACACGTTTCGCATTTGGGTTTTCAGGTACAAATCTAGAAGCCGTCTAGTCCTAGTGCATAGAGGGGCCGCTAGTTGCACACGAGGTTCTGGGTAGTTGTTTAGTTGTTTCTTATTTTAATTAATTCTAATTCTATTATTTAGTTAAATGAGTAGCACTGATGCTGATTTGTGATGCACCGAGGCATTACAGATTGGTATCAAAGCATAAGTTCACTAAGTGCACTAGCTTAATTGTGTCTAGTTGGTGGCTTTGTAAGACTGTATAAGAATAATGTTGCACCTAACCTAAGTTTTGTTTTGTGATAGCTGCGAGGTGTCGAGGGGAGGCAGAGGTCGTGGTAAGGGCAAGACTCCTGCATCCAATTCCAGTATAGAGAAGCAGAGTACCTGGAGAGCCATGCAGCAAGAGCTCGGAGAGATGATGCAGGAAATCGTCCGATCCCTTAGAGGAGGCAACAAGGATGGAGCCAAGGGGGACCCTTGGATCGCGCAGTTCTGTTGGTTAAGCGCACCAACTTTTAATGGTCGTGGCAAACCAGAGGAGTGCAAGGCATAACTGCTAGAGGTGGATAAAATATTGAGGGAATGTAATGTCCAACAAAAAAATGGGTATGGCTCACAACATTCTAGCTCAAAGGTGACGTCGACTAGTGGTGGAAGGCCACGGGTCAGACAAAGTTTCCCAACTCTAACCTGTTGATGATCCCCTGGGAGGAGTTCTGGGAAGTATTCTATGAGAAGTGTTTTCTAAAATAAGAAAGGAATAGACTAGATAGAGAATTCTAGAACTTGAAGCAATGGAGCATGTCCGTGGAAAAGTATGAGGCCACCTTTTCTCAGCTAGAGCAATTCACACAAACCATGGATACAGAAAAGTGCAAAGCTAAGAGATTTGTAGAAGGATTAAACCAACTATCAGATCAAAGGTTCTAGGTTTCTCGTGCCAAACTCTGATAAACACGATAGAGCTAACAACTTGATATGAAGATGAGTGCCGACTATTACTAGAAGACTAACCCGAGGGTAAAGGGAAGATGTTCGCTCCTTGACCTTTAAACTTCAAGATGGCAAGTGTCGAGTCTTCTTTCCTACCATACCATCTTCCTCTTCCTTCCCCGCTACTCCTCCTCCTCTTTTCCTTCTCCTTCATGCACATCTACCCTCCACCCTCACCCTTCTCTTTCACACTTCCCCTCCTCCTCCTTCTTTTTCCTCCTTTCTTCCTCGACCCCCACTCTCCCCTTCTTCTTCTTCTTCTTCCAACTCTATGCGCGAGTGAGAGAGAGAGAGAGAGGGGAAAGCAGTGGAGCTTAGGTGTTTGGGTCTGCTTGAGAGGACTCTGGACTTCTTCCTTGGATGCACATGAGCTTGAGAGCAACTAAGGAAGGCCCATTTCAGCACACCAAACTAGGCCCAAGTGGTGTTTCAAAAGTGATTCTTTGTGGCTTCTCCTGAGGAGTTTTAAATGCCTATAAAAGAGGTTTCTGTGGGCCATCAGTGGTGGTCTGTTGTGGACACCTATTGTGCCAGTTTTGTGGAATTTTCTAAGGAAATGAAAATGGTTTTGAAAAAAGTTTTCAAAGAGATATAACCTATTTTGGAAAAGAGATTTCTGTGGTTTCTGTGTGTGGACCAAGATATCGTGGGCCGTGTTGCTTGGATCAGGAAATGTGACGTCATTCTTAGGTGGTCAGGCACGTCACTCAAGTTGAGGTTAGGTACCAAGATACTGTAAGCAAGTGTTCGTCAGGTTTTGGAGGTATAAGACTCTTTGACTGTCATTCATGAGGCTAAGGTTGAGGTCCGTAGGTTGAGGTGTTGTCCGAACCTGAAGGTATGATACTCCAGTGGTCACTGGACACTGAGGCTGGAGGTACTATCAGGTGTGGAGGTATGACACTCCCATTGTTTAGGTACCGTGTGGAGGATGCCAATAAGGCAAACCTTGTGGTGTTGGCCAGGGCAAGTATTGCATGTACCCCATTGTAGGTAGCGTCCTGAATGACAGGACAACCTTCCTAGGTGGGGTTGGCTTTGTGAGGGTTCTCCATGTGGAAGGACTTTTGGATGGAATCGGTCTTCGTAGGGTGACGGGACCGTGGCAGTGCAGTACACCTTGGTGACTACTTGTGGCAGAGTTGGTTGCTTAGCGCCAGGCAACATGATTTAGTGTGGTTGTGGTTTTTGGCCAATGTGGTCCATGTTTGAGGTTTTGGCCAGTTGGGTTGTGCTTTGGACTATTTAGGCCAGTAGGGCCTGGTTTTGCTATATGAATGTTTTCCCATATGTTTGTGATTTCAGAAGAAATATGAGGAAGTTTAAGAGTCAAGATTTTGTGATATTGATCAGTAGGACCCATGTTTTCAAATATGGTGGATTTGATGAAATGATTTCAAAATGATTTAAAAGTGAAAACTTGGTTTTGTTTTTCGAGTTTTCATGGAGTGTGTGCTAGGTGACTTTCTGGTCACTCATGTTATAGACATCTCACTTTGGTAGCCACTTGATGGTGGAATTCTCCAAAGGAGTACATTGGCGGAAACGAGGCATTTTCCCACTCCAAAACCCATTTCACACCTCAAAACTAACCCAAAATCCTCAAAACTAGCCCAGTACTATAAACCAACCTCAAAACACCAGGCCCAAGCCCATTTGATGGTCTAGCAATCAAGGAACATGCTTAGATTCCAGCCAATGGGGTCTACAAAGGGTCTAGTGCACCTAGTTGGCGGTCCTAACTGGTGATCCTAGATGGCGAACCAAATTGGCGAGGCCCTCTAGCTAACCGAAAGAACGACGCCAAGCAGTGCAAAAACCCGACATAGAGCCCTGTATTAGTAATTAATCTGCTGAAGATTGTACGATTTTCTCACACCTTGGACCACCAATTCTCTTCTCCTCAATGGTTGGCATGGATCTAAGAGTGCTCCTTGATGCTCATGGACCATCATACCCCAAATTCCTAACTAGAATTCCAATCAAATCCACTTGGTTTAATCAAAACCACACATCATTAAGCAACATTTGAATCCAACGACACCCAACCTTTCTTCCCTCTATAAAGCACCCTAGCTCACGTCCCAACTCCTCCTCTTGGATCTCTAGACATCCAACCATGAGCTCCAATCATCCCTGAGCACCCACACAGTCCACTTTCGGTCGTCAATTCCCCAGTTTTGGTGACCCATTTCCTCCTCCAACTATCCACCATCCACAATATCAATTACAGCTCCTGCATCAACTGCAGTCCTCATCCTCAGCTTTGCATCGATTGCTTTGCGTCAAGCACCTCCTAGTCTCCCAGAAGAGCTTTCCCTCTCACTGGAGTACCTCACTTCAGTCCACTGGCTGTCACTGCTTGATATTTCCAATCGACCAGAAACGTCATCACTTCACCAAACCACAGCCACTGAAGCACTACCACTGAACCCTGAGCACCCCGCCAATCTCGCCTCAACCCTTTGTGTCTGCCTTCATAGCTGTTGTACACTAATTGTCGAAGAGAGCACCATCGCGAGTTGTTGTTGGAGGAAACAACCTACAAAGCTCCACAAGTGACTCTCATTCCCTACTGTGTGTTCATCGTATCCTTCATGTTTTCTTGCTTCATTGCATCATTTTATGCACGTTTATCAGTAATATCATGCCATAACATGCACTACACCCATTACGCATACACCACCAATGATGGGTTCTAGTGAGCTTGGAAACGATCGACGGTCTGTGTGCTCACTCGCCTCCCATCTCAGCCTGACATCACCTTCCCTTCTCTTCCCTAAACCTTCCTAGATGTCCACTTGAAGCGTCTTGCCGCCTTGATGGCCGGTCGAGCTCATGAACGCTAACGAAATGAGGGGAAGACCGCAGAAAGCTCATACTACATCCACCTACATACATACCACATCTTTGCATTCCTCTTCATCCCCCCGTACCTCTAGAAGCTACGGATTGTACAGCCAGAGCCTCTGAATGGAATCCACAATTGAGCTCGCCGTCGGAACCCATTTCCCAGCGAGGTAGATGTATGGAGCCAACCACACGACCCCATCAACATCTGGACATCCAGATATGTTCCCCTGCATGCCCTCTAGCTTACCCATGCATAGCATTGCCATTTGCATCGTTACATCTCAATTTGGTGTGATGAGAAGCTCACAGGCAATTCTACAATTCAACTAGCGAATCCCAATGGCACGATTAGATGGCGAAACATACTGGCGTATGGTCCTAGCGAATCTAGCTGCTGCAAATTGATGGCACCATCTGTTGAGTCAGAACAAACTACATAGCTGAGTACCTTGTGTCATTTTGTATTGATTTTCACTTCTGATCCTGCATGATTTCTTCTATTTCTTCGTCTACATTGCATGGTTTCCCTGTGTTTACTATGTCGACTTCTTTTGTCTTCTAGTCCAGAACCCAGATAGTGCGATTGAGCACTAGATCACATTGTTTTCCAACCCATTCATGTCATTCATATCAGCATGACATGTACCATTCTTCGATCTTAGACTTAGCAAGCATACACGATCATTTGCATTGGCGACACAAGCAAGCAATTAGCCAAGAAAAATCGATTTCTTGAGCATATGAGGATGCCTAATACCTTCCCCATGCGTAACAGGAGTCCTTACCCTTTCTCTAACCCGCCATGACCAATGTATTGCATCCATTAGGCATGGAGCATGCACACATTCATTTGCATCCAATTGCACTCATTTACAATGTTTTTTCTTGCATTTTTATGCATTCGGTTTTCCATGTCTTTCTGTTAAAAGATTAGCTAGTGATTCCATTTTCTTTTCCTTGTCTTTGCCTTTCCTTGGTGTTTTCGAGTCGATTATCCTTGTTCGTACTCACCATCTTCGCCGTGATCTTTTTAGTTTCTTCGTGTGCCTTTCGTCGCACAAGGTGTTTCAGTTTCGACATGGTCACTGGAACTGGCGACTCCACTGGGGATACAAGACTTGGGCTTTTGTTTTTTTCACTTTTCGGGTGCTTGGCTTTTGTCCTTGTTTGCCTTGCTTTATATTTGCTGTCTTGTTGCCATGATGTTTTCATTTATCATTACATGCTTGCTTTTACATGTCTTTTGCTTGCTGAGTGTTTTCGTTTTACACACTTGCTGTGCCACAACACACACACATGCCATGTTGTCTCTCTTTTGATGTGATGAATGTTTTCCTTTTTCACCATCATATTGGCACTACACACGCACATGCCATGATCATGCTTTTCACCATCAATGTGTGCTTGCTTACATGCCATGCTTCAGTGTTTTCTTCCTCTTTAGCACTTGCCTTTCTAAGGAAAGTAGAGACGTGTTTGCTTCCCCCTACTGGCTTAGTCTAAAATCCACAAAAATAAAAAAAAATAATGTTTAGGTAGAACTAGAGACTTCTATGCCTTCTCACCCCTATCCGGCTTAATAAAACTCCCAAGTAAAAGCCAATAAAGCATATCGCATATGTGAACATTCTAGAACCATGCACCTTCTCCTCTCCTATGTCCACCCTCAGTTTGCGAAGGATAGCTTTGGTCCCCCATTTTATGGCTTCAGCGTAGGATGTGTTGCCAATCTGTCCTCCCTTATCCGGGGTCGTGTCGGTGTTGTAGAAGGTACAGCTCACTACTACTGCATGAGTCGAGGCTCCTAATGCACTACCCGTTCACGACTTGCACTTTGGCTTGAATTTAGAACAGGAATCTTACTTTCTGACCTATGTGAAACCCGAACCCATGAGTGCGTCCCATGTGGATGGTCCACAAAGGACATGCATTGTGAGTAAGTGCATCCTAGGACATTTATCCGCATTGTGTGTTATGCATGCCATCCTAATAACTTGCATTCTATCTTTGTCTCAAGTTCTAATACTTGTTGTTCCTGCTTGCTTTCCATAGGTAACTTGTGCAAGGTCCTTGGTCAAGAGCTCGAGCATCTCTATCATAGATTGCCTCCCATTGTCTTTTCTTTATTTCCTGAGCTAATGTCGCTTCTGACTGTGGCTCATCGCCCCTCTTTTCTCTAGTTCGTGCCTTTTTTCGTCACAGTGCTATTCGTACCTGCTCGTGGTTTGCTATGGCGCAACAAACCAGTGAGTCTCCTCCTGCTGCTTTGAATGGGGTTCCGACTTTGGTCCCTACGTCCCTATTTGCCACTTCTGCTACTCCTTCCTCCTCCCTTGTACATCACTCTGCACACTCAAGGATTCTGTTCCCCCTACTCGAGACAGTGGTAGACCCTTGTTGGTCTAGAGCCTGACATCGAGATTCCTTCAGTTACCATCTTCTAGACTTCGAAGGTCTCACTTGTTGTCCCTCCCCAGGGCCTTCCTGCTTCAGGAACACAGTTCGATACGGTTGTCCTTCATGTAGGGTCTCTCCCTGTTGCTTCTTCTGCCCTCGTGCCTCCACTCACATCTATGTCTTCGCCTTCTGGCTCGCCTGTTGGCGGATCTTCTGCCCTGCAAATGCAACATCTGCTAGTTCTTGCGCAGAAGCTGTAGGACATGGCTCTTGCCCACATTCCTTCGTCTGTCCCTTTTCTTTCGACCCTCGAGGTTATGCTGCATCCCACCTTAGCTGCACAGTCTCACTTCACCACACTGATGCCCTCTCCATCGCCTCAGCTCTTCACAGCTTCGGCGATGGCAGCACCTTCCTTGCCTCTTGCATACATACAACACTTTGCATAGTATTCATCTCCATCACTTGGTGGTTAGCCCATCAGCTTGGTAGGAGCACAACCGGTGACGTGCCAATGTAACAGTTGCTGCTCCCACACTCTACACTACACTTTGCACAACATGCTTCCTGTCCACCTTTACATCAGATACAGACCATTACATACATCACAATACCATTGTACACTGCATCCTTACACAGGTATGCTGGCCCTCATGCTTCGACACCAGGAAGCATACGGGTGGACCTGGAAGAGCCCCAATGCGTGACCCATACAACATGCATGGCACCCACCTTAGCTGCAATATCATCAACAATAGCAACCTCAAATGCCCTCCATGCTAGGATGGATGATCTAGAGATAGCACTTCATCAAGTGCAAGGCAAGGACCACCAGTCCTACTAGTTCTAGGACTTCTGCTACTTTCTAAAGGTGATACTCCCTCCGAATTGCCATATCCCAGAATTTGTGAAATATAATGGTAGAGGCTTCCCTATATCACATTTGAAGGCATTTTGCAGAGATCTCATGCAGCATCAGGTTGACGAGAGGCCTTTGATCTGCTTGTTCCCATAGAGTCTTACTAGGCCTGCCCTCAAGTGGTTCACTTCATTGGACATGACCGCCATCTAGACTTGGGACGAGCTTAGCCAGGCGTTTCTAGAGTAATACGCCTTCAACCTCGACCTGACTCCTAAGCGCAAGGATCTGGTTGCAACTCGAAAGAGACCCCACGATCGATTTAGGGAGTACATTAGTCACTGGCATGCACTAGCCTCCTAGGTCAAAGATAGGACATCAAACGAGGACTCTATCGAGATTATTATCAAGGGAGCGTAACCAACGATAGGGGCTTTACTTAGCATTCAACACATCACATCCTTTGCATCCTTGATTCAGGCTAGCGCTCGTGTGGAAAACTTGCTATAAGGTGGGAATTTCCCCGTACTCTCTGCATTTGCCAGGCAAGCCATAGCCACTAGTAGCAACTACAACAATAACAATGTCACCGACATTGACTCAGTCATGTACGTCAAGTTCTCAGTGACACTTACCAATGTAGAGTGCCAGCTTGATCTAGATCAATTAGTACTTGCATCTAGTCCTCCACGCACTACACACATGCACTCCACTATTGAGCCAGTGCATCACATCGCACTAGCTCAACAAGGATGACAACCTGGGCAAAAGTGACCTCACCACATTGAAGGGAATTACACTCCTCTTGTGGAGCCATTGAGTGTCATTTTTCCTAAGGTTGAGTCATTTCTGAGACTCCCAAACCCTCATTCGCTACCAAATCCAATCCCTCGATGGTATGATACAAGCGCATACTGTAGCTTTCACCATCGTGCTAGGCATTTGACGGATGGCTACGTCACTTTGTAGGATGCTATTCAAAACCTAATTGACCGAAAGGTCATCAGTGTTGCCTCACAGGAGGCAGTCCACACACATACACACACCTGCATTGGTGCACCTGGACCAACCTGACACATCCTCACCTGAGTTTTTAGACTTTGAGGACGTTGTAGGCTCGAGCGTCTTCTTCTTTTCTCATGTCCCTCCTGTTTCTAGTGTCTCCCTGATGAATCTTGCTGATCTCATTGGTTTGTCCTCTCCCTCTGTTCCCGACCTTTTACAAGATGGATGGCCTAGGGTTGGCCCGCCTAGCGTACGCCAGCGTGGCATTGAGACTACTAGCTCTCTGGACCCTGACAGAAGACATCAGCCAATAGTTTCAATAATAGAAACAGTTCTAGCAGACCCATCTGCAGTTTCAACCGTCACCACGATTCCAACTGCACTGCCAGATTAACCAATGACCCCATCAGTACAAATAAAGCGCCATCAATAAAGTAGCCAATAGTAGGAACCGGAGTTGTATCCTTTTCCCCGGTTTTCTTTGCTATTTCTTATCCAACATCATCATCCTCATGCATCAAAAATCAAAAAAATCAAAAAATCAAAAATCATAAAACCAAAAGAAATTAACAATTTAAAAATTAAAAGTCCAAAAAATCAGAAAAGATCAAAAACCAAAAGTTGAAAAATCAGAAAACCAAAAACATTTTGCATGTCAACTCTGTCTGGTGACGAAAATTTAAAAGCTTGCCTACATTAGATCGGGCTACCTTTCCTAAGTTGACACTACTCAAATGACCAAGTAGCGAGGAAACTACCATCTATCGAAGTCAAACAAAGTGTCCAAACTTCGCAAGAACCCTGCACCTCCAAGAGAGAGATAAAATACTAGGGGTGACTGAGCGAGTGAGCCAGAAAAAAATTTCATTCACATGGGCACAAAAGAAGCAAGAAGATAGAAGGCAAAGACAAAAGTCAACCCAAGAGCAAGAAGCGTACGACGTAACTCTACCTCTACCATATCTTGGAGAGGAGTTGAAGCTTGCACTGGCAAATTTATACTTTCGAAGGACTAACCCCCCTTCCAGCAGCAAAAGCCTCTAGCCTAGACCAGGCAACTATTACCTCCAAGCCAAGGATGGAGCAAAGTTGTGTGTCCATGATGGAGCAAAAGAAATGTCAGTGATCTCAGAAAAGCAAGTGTAGGACCCTAGAGAGTTTGGCATGGAGCATGGTCCCTAACCATCCAACACAATAACCTTGAGCACCATTACGCATTCGACGAGAGCCACACACAACTTGTAAATCTCTATAGGGTTAGCTGAGTCTAAGGCGATCTCCTCCTTCAATAGGCATGTAGCTTTCTAGCTAAACGAAGGGAAAACAAAACACAAAAAATACAAAACTAACAAAAATCACTACATCTAATCAATAAAGCATTTATACTTGCTCTAGCAACAATAATTTTGTTTGATCCACCAACTTGCCCGCTTACAATAATAGAATCCATCCTAATAATCATCATCATCATTACTTTGCTTGCTAGAGCCTCTTCTGCTTGCATATTGCATCACATTACAAGGTTTCATCGAGCGTCTTCAATCAGGGGCATTTCAACTACTTTCTAGTCAGAGTGCACCTACCACAAAGACATTGGTCAGTGCATAGGCTACTCAAACTTGTAGAATCAGCGGCATTGGAAGCAATTCTCCCCACAATCGGTCAAGCTCCATCAACACCATCGAGGAAATGTTTGACGATAGCATAGCCCAACACAAAACAGTCAGAACAAAATGACTGAATAAGCAGCAAAATAGAGCAGTTCCTCACAGAGCAAGCATTGTTCCTCGCCCCAATTAACATCAGTCTCACCCTTTTGGTGGTCCAGAGTGTGCTCCAATCACAGCTTGACCCCCCACTTCCTCCTCTTTCCTTTCGTTTCTTTTTGCTCTTGTCCTACCCCATCCGCCTACCTATGCGGGTGGTCTATGATGATCTACATGTCTACACTTTGTCTTTTTTGACAAAGCATTGCATGCCCATTCTGAGACAATTACACACCCACATGTGGTGTTCAGTATCTCTTGCGGTAGCTCGACTCGATACCAGGGGCATCTATTTTGCTCTGGTATCTCACGAACTACCCTTCGCTTCCTTCCTACATTGTCCTTCCTCTCCCTCGATGCAAGGGGCATCTCAGCTACCCTTTGGTATTGTCTTGCCCTTCTTTTGGGTTAGCACTCCTAACTATCACAAGATTATCGTTGGGCCTCTGCCATGCCTTTAGTTGTGGTATTCCCGTCTTCGCCCTCTCTTGATCAGTAGGCTCGCTGACCTGTTATCTCTCCCTTGATACTAGGGGCATCTTGGTTGTCCTTTGGTATCGTCCTGCCCTTTCTTTGGACTGGCAACCCTAGTTTCCATGGGATCGTCCTTGGACCTCTATTGTGCCTTCAGGTGTGGTGTTCCCGTTACTTTTTGTTCCCCAATGACAAGATCTTGTACCCATCACTGCCCCCTCTTGCCTAATAGGCTTGCTGGCCTATCACCTACTTCATGCTTCATCTTCTAGTAGGCAAGTTCAGTCCTTGCCATGCCTCTCCTTGGGCTGATAACCCTAACTATCTAGTCAACAAGCCCATCAATCCTTAGCGTGTCCCTCATCTCCTCAGGCTGATAACCCTAACTATCCGATGATGAGTCTGTCAACTCATCATGCCCCCATAAGCTTAACATTTCATCGCATTTCACTGCACTAATTGTATACCATTGCATGACCATACACAATCATAGCATATCATCACATCAACTTCATATTATCGCATGCCCCTACATGAGCATAGCATCCATGACATATCAGTGCACTACATCTTGTTGTATCACATCACACAGCATCAACACTGCTATGACATTCTTATTTTAGCATCATAACATGATACCCTGAGATCACAACCTAGCATCACATTCCTGCACCATGTGCCTGATATGCCTCCCGTAGCATTGTGTGCCAGTGCATCCTCTACTGCACTATTCGCTTGACGCTGGTATTCCGCACTACGTGACCAACATCGCTAGCATCGGCATTTCATAGCCTGATGAACGCCTAAGATTGTCATTGCCCCCACACCCAACTTTCATACACCATCACTCTGTTGGTATCACGTGTATGCCATACCTCCCGCAACATTGAGTGTCACTGTATCCTCTGCCGCACTACTTGCTCAAAGTTAGTATTCTACATCGCGTACCCAACACCTCATGCATACCATACATCATGATCCTATTGGCATTGCATGTATGGCATACCTCCCGTAGCATTGAGTGCAGTGTATCCTCTACCGCACTACTTGCTCAATGTTGGTATTCCCCATTGCGTACCCAACACTCCATGCATTCCTTCATACACTCCATCATCATCATCACCTCATCTTGCATCATCTTCTAGTCGGTGTCGCATGCTTGGCATACCTCCCGTAGCACAGAGTGCCAGTATATCCTCTGCAGCACTGCTTGTTCGATGTTGGTGCATGCATACCATTTCACCTGCATCATCATCTCATTGGCATCACGAGCTCGGCATACCTCCCACAACATTGAGTGCTAGCAACTTGTCCTTAGCACTACCTGCTTGGCACAAAATCCTCGACATCACATGCCCAACACCATATAATCGTCATCAACATTACACACACTGCATCCACATCATTGCACTAGCATCGCATCACATTTGCATTAGCGTTGTGTAGAGTTGCGCCAATCCCCAACGAAGCTCGGCACGTGCATTTGCATTCCAGCAGTGTCTTCGCATCCATATGCATCATCTGCATTAGCATTGCATGGAACCGCATGTGTCCCCAGCAGAGCTTCATGCACATCAACATCTGCATCAACACACATGTTTTCTGCATTGTGTTCACACTTGTTTTTGCATCTCAGCACTTGTGTTTCCGCCATTTCTTTCTTCCTTGCATTTTTCACACTGTTTTAACATCTACATCTGCATTTTGACAACAAATCACAACTTTTAGTGTATCTGCCGAATAAGTGGCTTATGCCAATAGCAAACTCGACCCTACCAAGTGGTGTGTCTTTTGTCAACCCTAAGTATCGGTTTCAGTTCCATCCGTCCCTTGACCTCGCTCAAGGAGTGGTATCTATAGACACCCCACTTTAGTAACCACTCACTAGAAGAATTCTCTAAAGGAGCACATTAGAGGCAACAAGGCATTATCCCACTCCAAAACCCATTTCACACCTCAAAACTAGCCCAATACTATAAACCAACCTCAAAACACCAAACCCAAGCCCATTTGATGGTCTAGCAATCAAGGAACAGGCTCAAATTCCAAACAATAAGGTCTGCAAAGGGTCTAACACACCTAGTTTGTGGTCTTGATTGGCGATTCTAGATGGTGAACCAAATTGGCAAACCCTTCTAGTAAAGCGAAACAGCGATGTCAGGTAGTGCGAAAACCTAGCGTGGAGCCTTGTATCAGTAATTAATCTACTGAGGATTGTATAGTCATCTCACCCCTTGGACCACCAATTCTCTTCTCCTCATTGGTTGGCATGGATCTGAAGGTGTTCCTTGATGCTCATAGACCATCATACCCCTTCTTCCTAACTAGAATTCCAATCACATCCACTTGGTTTAATCAAAACCCACATCATTAACCAACATTTGAATCCAACGACAACCATCCTTTCTTCTATTTATAAAGCACCCTAACTCATGTCCCAACTCCTCCTCTTGGATTCCTGGACGTCAACCTTGAGCTCCAGTCATCCCTGAGCACCCACACAGTCCACCTATGGCCATCAATTCCCTAGTTTCGGCAATCCATTTCCTTCTTCGACTATCCACAATATCAATTACAGCTCCTGCATCAACTATAGTCCTCGTCCTTGGCTTTGCATCGATTGGATTGCGTCGAGCACCTCTTGGTCTCCCAGAAGAGCTTTCCCTCTCGCTGGAGTATCTCACTTCTGCCCACTGGCCGTTGCCACTTGGTATTTCTGGTTAGCTAGAAACATCGTCACTTCACTAAACCACAGCCACCGAAACACCACTACTGAACCCACGTTGCACACCTTAGCACCCTACCAATCTTGTCTTAGCCCTCCAAGCTCACCTTCGTAGCCACTATGCACCAATCAACGGAGAGAATGTTGCCACGATCCGTCGTCGAAGGGAACAACCTACAAAGGTCCATTGGTGACTCTCATTCCCTACTGTGTGTTCATTGTCTTGTTCATGTTTTCTAGCTTCATTGCACCATTTGTATACACAATAATCAGTAATATCATGCCATAACATGCACTACACCCATGACGCATACACTACTAGTGATGGGTTCCGGTGAGCTTGGAAACGATCGACGGTTTGTGTACTCACTCGCCACCCATCTCAGCCCGACATCACCTTCCCTTCTCTTCCCCAAACCTTCCTAGATGTCCACTTGAAGCTCCTTGTTGCCTAGATGACCGGTCGAGCTCGTAAACACCACTTAAAAGAGGGAAAGCCGGCGGAAGGCTCATACTGCATCCACCTGCATACATACTATATCCCTGCATTCCTATTCGTTCCCTCTGTACCTCTGAAAGCTACAGATTGTACTACTAGAGCCATTGGATGGAATCCACGGTCGAGCACACCAGCAGAACCCATTTCCCAGTGAGGTAGATGGGTGGAGCCAACCACGGGACCTTGACAACATCCGGATGTCCAGGTATGTTTCCTTGCATGCCCTCTAGCTTACCCATGCATAGCATTGCCATTTGCATCGTTACATCTCGATCTGGTGCGATAAGAAGCTTCCAGGCAATTCTGCAATTTAGCTACGAATCCAGATGACACGATTAGATGGCGAAACATACTAGCGTATGGAATCTAGCCAGTGCGAATCGGTGGCACAACCCGCTGAGTCAGAACAGGCTGCGTGGCTGAGCACATTGCATCATTTTGAATTGATTTTCACTTCTGATCCTGCATTATTTCTTCTATTTCTCCACCTGCATTACTTGGTTTCCCCATGTTTTCCAGCATGCATCTGTCTATTAGGGTGATGATGTTGACTACGTCAACTTCTTTTGTCTGCTGATCCAGAACTCACATAGGCACTAGATCGCATTGTTTTCTATCCATTCATCTCATTCATATCAGCATGACATGTAACATTCATCCATCTTAGACTTAGTAAGCATACATGATCATTCGCATTGACGACACAAGCGAGCGATTAGCCAAGAAAGATCGATTTCTCGGGCGTATAGGAGTGCCTAATACCTTCCCCATGCGTAATAGGAGTCCTTACCTTTTATCTGTCCTGCCATGATCAATGTGGTGCATTCATTAGGCATTGAGCATGCATACATTCATTTGCATTCATTTACATCATTTTTCTTGCATTTTTATATATTTGATTTTCCTTGTCTTTCCATTAAAAGAATAGGTGGCAACTCCATTTACTTTTCCTTATCCTTGCTTTCCCTTGATGTTTTCGAGTTAAGTATTCTTTCTTGGATTCACCAACTTTGCCATAACTTTATCGGTTTCTTCGTGTGCCTTTCAATGCATGAAGAGTTTCAGTTCTGATATGGTCATACATGCATGTTTTGTGTGGTTTTAGGTCGCAGCAGCAAGCCAGTAGCTTTGGATGAGTCTAGTGCATATAGTCGAAGTCTCGTGGTCGCACACACAGGTTCTTAGTTGCTAGATGCTTTTAATTTAGCCTTTAATTTCCTATAATTTAGCATTTAATTATTGTTGAAATTATTTAGGCTAATATGTTTATGTTGGTAGTGTCGCAGGTCGTTACATTTATCTTTGAGTCATTTACGACCGAGATTGGCAAAAGGCCGACTATGTTGCCTTTCCACCTTGATGTAGTAACTCCACTGGGAGAGCACAATTTAGCATGGAGGTACCTATGATCAATGGATGTCAAGCTAGGAGACAAGGATTTCAAGGCCAATTTGATTATGATTAACATGTAAGGATATGATGTCATAATAGGAATAGACTGGTCGGCAAAATATTCAATAGTATTAGACTATGTAAAGAAGAGAGTATTGGCGGAATGTTCGGGCCAAGGATGGTGTATGGTACAAGGAACCAAACCAAGCGAACCAAGGAAAGTAATATCAACACTAAAGACCTATCACTATCTAGCAAAGGACAACGTAGGTTACCTTGCCTATGTAACAGTCTCCTCTTCACCAATGTTGGGCGTACAAGGTATATCGCTCGTGCAAGAGTACCCTAATTTATTTCTAGAGGAATTATCTGGTATGCCACCACAATGGGAGGTGGAATTTTTTATTGATCTTGTGCTGGGGTCGAGTCCTAACTCAAAGACCCCATACAGGATAGCACCTGTTGAGTTGAGAGAGCTCCCAAACCAACTACAAGAGCTTTTGGACAAGAGATTCATCCATCCAAGTGTATCACCTTGGGGAGCACCAATACTATTTGTCAAGAAGAAAGATGGTTCACTCCGGTCATGCATAGACTATCGGATGCTGAATCAAATCATTATAAAGAACAAGTATCCGCTACCTAGGATAGATGATTTGTTTGATCAACAACAAGAGGCCTCTGTATTATCAAAGATAGACTTGAGATCAAAGTTTCACTAGCTTCGAATCTGAGACTCCGATGTGTAGAAAACAGCTTTTCGAACCTAGTATGGCCATTATGAGTTCCTGATCATGCTATTTAGGTTGACAAATGCACTAGCTACTTTCATGGACTTGATAAACAGAGTATTCAGGCCCTACCTAGACCAGTTCATGGATGACGTGTTGGTATACTCTCTTGATGTGCAAACCCACCAAATGCACTTGAGAACGGTATTAGAGACATTGAGGCATCACCAGTTCTATGCCAAGTTCTCTAAGTGCGAATTATGGCTAGAAGAAGTGGCATTCCTTGGTCACATCATCTCGGGAGTAAGCATCAAAGTGGATCCAGACAAGGTAAAAGCAGTTAACAGTTGGGCCAGGCCTAAGAATGTCACTGAGATCTGAAGTATCTTAGGTTTGGCAAGTTATTATCGAAGATTCATCCAAGATTTCTCCAAGATAGCTACACCCTTGAGCAGATTAACTCAGAAGGAGGTTCCTTTCGTATGGGATTGGCAATGTGAGAAAAGCTTCTGTGAGTTGAAAGCCCCACCAGTCACCTCTCTAGTTCTAACCACACCTTCTGGGAGTGGTGGTTTCACATTCTATAGTGATGCCTGTGGGACTGGTTTAGGGTGTGTCCTGATACAACTTGTAAGGGTGGTGGCATATGCCTCTCACCAACTAAAGGATCATGAGAAGAATTATCCTACACACAACTTGGAAATGGCTGTAGTAATTTTTGCCATGAAGATCTACATGCACTACCTATGTGGCAAATAGTTCAAGGTATTCACAGATCATCACAGCTTGAAGTACATCTTTACGCAGAAGGATCTGAATTTGGGACAGAGGAGATGTGTGGAATACCTCAAGGCTTATAACTTCAGTTTGTCATACCACCTAGGAAAGGCAAATGTAGTTGCAGATGTTCTGAGTAGACGCACTCATGTTATAGCCAGCTTAATGATCAAAGAATGGCATCTATTAGGAAGGCTTGTCGAGTGTAGACCACAGAGACTTAGGGACCTATCAAAACCAAGATGGCAAATCCATCTGCTCGCCTAAAGTTGCTAGAGGCTATTGCAACAGCTCAGTAGTTGGACCCATTTGTGCGGGATATATGGCAAAAGCTAAAGGTGGGAGAAGTGCCTCATTTCTCAATTGGTATGGATGATGGATTGAGGTACGACCTATGACTGTACATTCCTAAGGTGGAGGAAGTATAATAGAGACTGCTAGATGAAGCCCACCGATCTAAATATACTATTCATCCAGAAAGCACCAAAATGTACAAGGACTTGAAAAGAAATTTCTAGTGGCCTAGGATGAAAAGAGAAATTGATGAGCACGTGGCGAAGTGTGCAACCTACCTATTGGTGAAGATTGAGCACCAGAAGCCTGGAGGAACTCTACAACCTCTGGACATTCCAGTATGGAAATGGGAGTAGGTATCGATGGACTTCGTGACAAGATTACCCAAGACCAAGAGAAAGAATGATACAGTGTGGGTAATCGTTGACTGGCTCACCAAGTTAGCACACTTTCTGCCTATGAGGATGAATCTTCCTTTGGCACAGCTAGTAGAACTGTATGTGTCTGAGATAGTGTGGTTGCAAGGAGTTCTAATCTTAATTGTGTCTAACAAAGACACTCGATTAACCTCGAGATTCTGAGGGGCATTGTAGGGAGCATTTGGCACTATGTTAAACTTTAACATCGCCTTCCACCCTCAAATAGATGGTCAGACTAAGAGAACTATTCAGACACTAGAAGACATGCTGAGGGCCTGTGTCTTGGACTTTGGAGGAAGCTAGGAAGATCATCTGCTACTAATCGAGTTTGCCTACAACAACAGCTATCACTCTAGCATTGGGATAGTTTCGTACAAGGCTCTGTATGGCAGACCATGTAAGACACCCACTTATTGGAGCGAGGTAGGAAAACATCAGCTTGTGGGACTAGAGATTGTGCAATAGAGTGAAGAAAAGGTGGATATGATCAGGGAGAGACTGGTAGCTACATAAAGCCGCCAAAAGAGTTATGTAGACAAAAGGCACAAACCTTTGGAATTCGAAGTAGGAGACTTTGTCTTCCTAAAGGTATCAAAAACCAAGGGAGTGGAAAGATTTAGGAGACAAGGCAAGCTCAATCCGTGCTACATTGGACACTACCAAATCTCCAGAAGAGTTGGTGAAGTGGCATACAAGCTAGATTTGCCTTCAGAACACTCTAGTGTGCACAACATCTTCCATGTGTCGATGTTGAGGAAATGTTTGGCAAATGTGTCCCAAATTATACCAATACAACCAAATGAGCTATAAGAAGACCTATCTCTGGAAGAGGACGTCGTGTAAATACTGGATAGAAAAGAACAAGTCCTCAGGAACAAGGTGATATTGCTGGTACTAGTTTAGTGGTGGCAACATGGCACCGATGAAGCTACTTGGGAATGTAAGGATAATGTGCGAATGCAATACCCCCATCTGTTTTGATAGGAGCGAATTTCAAGGAAAAAATTCTTTTAAAGGAGTAGGATGTAACATCTTGGAATTCAGAAAGGATGTAATTGAGAATGTGCCATGTAAGCTTGGATTTAATCATTAATGAATGATATTGGTGGATGTGTAACATTGTGATAATTGTGTGATGTTTCTCCCAAACTAGTTTGTGGACTAGTTAGTGCAATTCAACATAGTTCAGGTGCATATTCCAGGCAAATATTCTAGGCATAGATCCCTAGAGCATACTATAAGCATGTTTTAGCAGCAAGTATTAGTGGCACGATTTGTCGGTATGCCACAGAAAAATAGTATCACATAGTGAAATACAGTAAACACCGCTCTATGCCTACTGTAGCCATACCCATCGTTTGCCTCTCCACGCCACCTGCATCGCCTGGCCAAGGCAATGCCCTATCGATCGCTGACCTGCCACTCCCTACCATGCTGCCAACCCAGATCACTAGGCAATTGTTGGCAGCAATAGGGCTTATAAAAGGAGCCTGAGCCCCATCGTTGCAAACCACCAAAGGCTGAGGCAATAGGTGAGGGAGAAGAAGAGAAAGAGAGGAGAGGTGCGAGGGGAGAGAGAGGACGCTAAGATGTTTGTCGGAGGTAGGCTCACTGAAGATTGTGCCATCAAAAAAGAGGAATGCCGACGATCCACAAATCCATATGCATCCTACCCTTTCTCCCTCTTTGTTTTATCAAAAATTCTTAAGATTCATGTAGAATGGCATGATATGATCTGTGCTAGAAGATCTAGGATTGAATGGTGTGATTTTGATGGTTTTTACATGGTTTTTCGATGATTTCCAACGAAGTCTTCTACAAAATATCTGACGCGACTTATCAGCGAGGCTAATAATCACATGCTGTGGGCACAAGCTAAAGGCGAATCTAGGTAACGTCAACCCCTGGTGCGGGGAATCAATGAATATTCTAAATGTTAATTCCTTTATGTTATAATAATTTGAGGAAAATCCTAAAGATTTGTACAAGTAATATTTCAGAAAGTGGCTTTGAAATAAGATGTATTTCGAGAAGGATTTCTGTAATGAAAAATGTTTTCAAAATAATTTGAAAAGGAGATGCATGCTTTTTAAAAAAAAAGATTTTTCTATGCTTTTTTGTTAGATCCACATAGTGGTAGAGCCGTAGCCGATGGGGTTATAAGACAATCATGAAATTAGTACTGTCGATATCCCAATTTTGCATTCCCTAGAGTTCACTAGGAAAGAAACCATTGAGGCGCCCCAGATCACATGGCGAAGGAGCTTTAACTTATCTTCCAGATTTTCCAATGGAATTTCTGTGTTTTTTCTAGGTTTTTAATGCATCTCTGTGGATTAAGATAAAAGACAAGGGGAAATTGTAAAAAATCCATACGTCGCCTGTCCAGTCGGCGGCAAAGCTAGGCACCAATTGAAGCAGTGGCATGCCCTGTCGCCTCCTACAACAATGAGATATGTCACTACCTATAAGGGTAGCAAAGTTGATTTAGTGTTCTCTCTATGCTTTTAGGGTCTCTCATGGAATATTTAGTTATCTCAAGGTTTAGTATGATATATGGGATTTTTATAAAGTTTTTTTAATTATTTTTCCCAGAATTATTGATATTTCTATAATTTTCTTAGCACTTAAATATATGATATATAATACATATACGTATAACAAATATCTTATATATCACATATATATATCATACGTATCATATATGATATATCATTGCAAACAATTAAGGAAAATTTTAGAATATTCTAAAACTGTGGATAATGTCATGTGTAAATATATACACATATATATCAAGCAATATTTTAGGGTGGTTATTGCATTTTTAAAATGCTATAGCCACATCAAATTTAAAAAATAATTTCCATAAGTGCTACAAAATCTAAATCGAAGATATAATTGAGATTTCTTTGAAATTAATAGAGATATATTTTCCCATGTGTGCTATAAAATCTAAATCAAAGATATAATTGAGATTTCTATAAAATTAATAGAGATATATTTTTCCATATGTTCTACAAAATTTAAATCAAAGATATAATTGAGATTTCTTTGAAACTAATCGAGATATATTTTTCCATATGTGCTACAAAATCTAAATCAAAGATATAATTGAGATTTCTTTGAAATTAATAGAGATATATTTTTCCATGTGTGCTACAAAATCTACATCAAAGATATAATTGAGATTTCTTTGAAATTAATAGAGATATATTTTTCCATATGTGCTACAAAATGTAAATCAACGATATAATTGAGATTTCTTTGAAATTAATAGAGATATATTTTTCCATATGTGCTACAAAATCTAAATCAAAGATATAATTAAGATCTCTTTGTAATTAATGGAGATATATTTTCCCCTTGTGTTAAAAATTTAAATCAAAGATATAATTGAGATCTCTTTGTAATTATTTGATATATATTTTCTGTGTTAAAAAATCTAAATCAAAGATTTAATTGAGATCTCTTCATAATTATTGGAGGTATTAATTTTAAATTTAAATTGCTAAATTATGGAGACAAAGTAGCAGGTGATTCCTAGATTTGTGACTAATTAGTTTGAGATTTTATATGCAGATTGAATTTTTTCTTAATTTGATATCAAGATATTTTCTCTCCACCTTTTCCCACAAAAGGGGATGCCCAATATTCTATAAATACCCCCTAGGTCTAAACCTAAAGGGGGGAGGCACATTCTAAACCCTAAGGAGCTAGTGAAAACTCTAAGGCTTTTGAGAGAGACAAAGCTAAAGCCCCACTCTATCCAACCTCCATGTGAGAAGTCTAGATCCACTAGAGATCATCCCATCCAAGCCAAAGCGCATCCTCGGAGCTCCGTCTAACCGACCTCCACTTCCATCATCCACTCTAAAGCGCACGAGGGTGAAAGGGAGTATTCTTTTCTCTTTTTGAATTTTTATCGTATAATCTATTGCATGACATAAAAATAAGTCTATGGCATGTGCATACGGGGACAAACCCTCATCAATATTTTATCTCAATTATTCATGTTAGTTTTCGTTTATTTCTATTACTATTTACTGCACCAAGACTAATCTAGATCTATTTTTCTTATTTATTTTAAAGGGAAGAATATTACATATGCACGAGGAAACCGCTAGGCAGTATCCTACCACCAACCTAGTGAACCGAGAGCCCATTTAATCACATCAATCATACTCTCACAAGGTGCCTTGTCAACCGACGAAAGCAAATCAGCAAGTGGCGATCACAAAGATCATCAAAGTGAGTGGACACCTTGATGATTCTACAACACCTCCATTTCCCCATCCACAAGTACGTACTCTATGACGTGATTGCTTGCAATAAGCATGGGTGAAGAAGACTGTGGCTCTTTGAGGTATTGTTGGGCATGGGTGAAGGAGACCGATCCACCCTCTTTACCTAGTGCTGGTTGTGAGTTTCTAGGTGTCTGAGCACCTAGGGGTGTCATGAGGATGCACCCCATGGATGTTTGTGTGACCTATGGGTCATGGTATTGTGAGACCTGTGGGGTCGAAGCGGGTGGACTCCTACGCAGAGTGGTTCACCACGGTAGTATAGTACAGTCGAGGTTGGTGTCTCGACGACCGCTTATGGTCAAGATGACTCAATAGGTTTTAGTTGGACTATGTGTGCTTGGTTTTGAGTTAGGACTGGCATTCGATATTTTAGTTTTGGCCAGGTTCTAACTTTGTGGTTTTTAGCTAGTTTCCAAACAAGGTTTAAATATAGTTGAGTTATGTGTTGTTTTCAGCTAGATTCTAGTTAAGATTTGGCTTCCTGAGATGCATGAATATGATTTGCAAAATGCATGAAAATTTTAAAGGAAAATGAAAAAGAATTATTTGGAAAGGCATGTTTATATAATAATTTCTATTGTGGTTTAATCACTGTTATTGGCATGGCATTTCATGTTATTGTCGTGGTTTTTGATAAACGCGTGCTAAGTGACTTAAGGTCACTCTTGTGTTTTGTGTTTTGATTTTTAGGTACAAATCTAGATGTAGTCCAGTCCTAGTACATATAGAGGAGCCGTTAGCTGCACACGAGTTTCTGGGTAGTTGTTTAGTTGTTTATTATTTTAAATAATTCTAATTCTATTAATTAGTTAAATGCATAGTACTGATATTGATTTGTGATGCATCGGAGCATTACAATGTTGAAGTTAATATGGTAGTTAATTATAGTTTTTATTTAGCTCCACCTACTCTTTTTAAGCAATGTGGGACTAAATTTTAGAGTTTTATAATATCTCCCATTTGAATATCTAACATCCTCATCATAGTTCATAGTCATAACCAAAAGATGTAGAATTCTGGAGGCGGCTCCCACTCCTTTAACTATAGTACATAGTTTCCACAATTCTGACTGATCCAAGCTCTAGATACCATTTGTAATAAGGCCTAACTAACCCATAACAACCTTAGAATTAAAACTAGGTCTAAATGCTAAAGCTGAAGTTGATGCAGCAGTTGATCATAGTTTTTATTTAACCCTACCAACTTCTTTCTCTAAGTAATGTGGGACTAAATCTTGGAACGTTACAATATTCCCCATTTGAATATTTAACATCCTCACTAGAGTTTACAGTTATAATTTGGCGATGTAGGATTCTAGAGGTGACTCCCACTTTTTGAGTATAGCACGTATTTCTTACATTTTCCACTAATCCAGACTCTGATACTATCTATGATGACTCAATCTCAATTGACCCTATAACAACCTTAGTACCAACAATCAGACCTAAATGCTCAAGCTCCTAGTCTTTATTCAGCCTTATTTACTTCTCTTTCTAAACAATGTGGGACTAAATGTTGAGTTGTTACAGACAATATTGATGATGACCTTGATAGAAACATAATGATATTAAAGCAGATGTTACTGGAATAAATGGATTCCACATAATGGATTTGAACTAATTGTTAGAATATGTGAGCCTCACTTAATAGGATTAGAAAATAGAATAAACTCCTAAAAGGTGAAAAAAATGAAAAAAAATTGATTCCTTACAACTTTTAGGATACATTGCCTTTTTCTCCCTCCTAAACAAAAAAATATAGGAGATAGACAATATAACCTTGATTTCTAGAAGTGTTCATCATCTTTTAGTTTTCCTATGTTTCAAAATTGCTTTCATGTTAATGGCGAGGAAAACAAAATTTTGATTTGGCGTGATAAATGGCTCCCTATTTTTTCTTTCCTATTGTTCCCATCGATCCTATGTCTCTCTATGTTGCTATTCTTTGCTCAACAACACCTCGTCTCTTGGCTCTTCCTCTAGTCTTCAATCACATCACTTGCATAACGAAAGAAAATTCAACCATGAGTTCTCTTTTCTCTTAAGACTTTGTAGTGGAGCTTTGCCTCTTAAATCTAGTCTATTTATGAGAAAATTATAGAAATTCCTCACGATCCATATTACAATCAATATGAAGATGAAGGAATATGCACGTCGAAACAGAGTGATCCGGCGATGCGAGAGTGGGCTCCGGCGATGATCAAGCAGGAGAAAAACACCGTAAGTCTTCGATAATCTTTTCTGCTGTGTTTTCTCCTCTATTTATAGGGGACTCTTGACCATCCCTCCGCCCTCCTCCAACGGCTCCCCTCGCAGCCGTTTCGA